>LUCM01002120.1:90470-142597 GCA_008360955.1 Fasciolopsis buskii | reverse complement strand
GGAAGGTGTTGGTGGAAGAGTGGACAGAAGAATGAGAACTGTGATTGGTTGATAATTGTTTGTCAGTTGGGCTGATCGAACCTTAGGAACGAGGGCAGAATGCCCCAGAATATACATATGTATATATAGAAGCAGCAAGTAGCATCTGGATGCGCGAAACCCGTCGTGTGCTCCCGGGCAAATTTTGTTCAAGCATCCAGATACTACTTGCTGCTTCTATACATACCTATATGTATATATATATGTGTGTACTGATGTCTGCATGGTATTTCTAGACATTGGCGGAAAATTTATACTAGTAACTAGGAGGCCAGATGTAACATATTGGGTCTTAGAGAGTAGTCAATCGAGCAGGCACTGAAGTTGATTAGGCGAGTGCTTGGGCATAAATAACTTATGCCTGCAAATCGATCCACGCTACATACGTTTTGCTCCAGGGTACTTAATAACTGGACGATAGTTCAAGTTGGCATTCCGCGACGTAGAGGAAGGGTACGTATACCTTGTTTAGGCCCGGTTAAATTCGTAGACTGTGGCGCACGAGATACTGCAACTCGATGGTTGAGGACTTCAGCCCATCTGGCAAAGTGTGACAGTCAGTGTCGTTCTTTCTTTCGAAATATTTCTTCTCTATAGTTAGTCCGTTTTATGATCTTCAGTTTCTCAGCCACTGTTAATCGGTCCTCCGGATAAAAATCGATAACAGAGCATGTTCGTGCAAAATTAATGATTGCGCCTGATAGACTTGAAATGAACAGAGTTACGCTTTACTCGTGGCTGTTAACGGAATGGCTCATGTTCTCCCGGAAATTGAGGCGACCCTCTGAAAGGAAGCTGTCTTCTTCTCGATCCTACGCATGGCCCGATTCAAACGCTGTTATGGATTAGTTCTTGAAATACAGCTATTTATCTGCCATGTTAAGCAGCCTAATCAGCTCAGCCTTTCTCCGCTCCGTTTCACTGGTAACGATTAATTCGGAAGTCTTTCTTTGGAGCTTAACCTTATTCTGCTTTTGTTCTGCATTTTGGAACTAAAAATGATATCACAGACGGTTTTTTGTACATATTTTCATTCGTCTACCAAATGCACCCAAAGTGCTCAGTACCAGTCACATTTAGTGACGGAGTGAAAAGCCTAGTCAGATGACAGCCTGACAACTTTTGAAAGTATATTGAAATAAGAATTCAGTCAATTAAAATATATCGCGTGTGGAGAATAGCCCCGAGACAAAGGATTTCGATTCTACCATCGATTTTTGCCCTTGGGATGCCTTCACCTGATCTCCTTTTACCAGCTGGTGAGGGGTATAAATCATTTGATTTTCCATTTGGCATCGATCAACCTGCGAGTTACATCCTACCTTGTTCTGTTCTGTGTAAACCTGCGGCACCGTGATAATGGTCTCTTGTTGAATTGTCTGTTTTTGTTCACAAGGCCCACGATCCATAACCACTCTGGGGATGCCTATCAAGACTACTCAAAGTGGTCCTTCAAACAACGGTTGTAGCGTATAACCCATTGTCTATTTGATTTGACCATATTTTAAGAACTGGGAGATTTTTTCACGATTACTTCATAGGTTTCGTGAATTTTGGCCACGGTAAATGATAACTAAACGAAGTTCTACATTAATGTCTGTCTGGTAAATACAAAGTTCTTGGAACTTGTGTAAGCATCCCAACAGCAAACACTTATGGGTGGTTCCGAAACTTTAGTCGTGGATTATGTGTCTATGTTACAGGGATGACCATTGATTAAATTCTGAGCGATTGAATGTGCAATGTACTGCGGTCAGCGCTATTTCGGAACGCGGAAAAAGGATACTACGTCTGCTCTTTTCGGTCTTGGAAATCTCCAATCCAGGCCAAGTTGTGCTGACGCAAACACTCATTTACCAGCAAAAATCAATTCGTTTATGTCGGTTTTCTATGAATAACATTCTATGAATGCATAGCTCACTACAATGCAGTCACGCCTGCGTTGATCTTTGACCATAGTAATGGATATGGCGAGTAAGTATCCATTACCCCAACATTCGGTCCTTCAAAAAGAGTCACATTTGATCGGGTCTGAAATTCAGAAATGTGACAAGAAACCAGTGCGTAGTTATTGTGTCCACTAGCATGCTGGATCTATACAATCAGAATGAAGACAGGCTCACAGCCTGTCTGTTCTGACGAGCTGTTTGAATCAAGTCATTCTCATAGACAATTGAACAACCTGTTTCTAAGTGGCCTCGAGCGATTTGTTAATTGATTTTTGAGATTCAAAGAGGCAACAGGGTTTCTAGGGGGTTCAACAGTAAATTCTTGTTTCTGAAAATGCATGCAAATGAGCGTCTTACCATAGGGCTTTACTTTTTACTTGACCTGTCCGAAAACAGTCTTGCGGAAGATGGTGAAATTTGCACCTCTCCGCGGTACTGTATCTCAACCATCTATCATACAACCATTATGTCTGGCGGTTGTAGGAATTTGTTTTGAACTTCTCTTGACAATAACCAGTAAGTGATAATATACTTATACATTACTCGTTATCAGATTGGTCTGAGCGCCATGGACGCTGCTAGATCATGAGAAACCGTGCAGTTCTATCTTCATTTCTCGTCTCAGATTTGCATCAGTGCATGAACTGCTAAAAAGGAAACAAACACTAATGAAGTAAGTGTTTTTAACACACCCATCCGTCTGTAGGTTTCTGTGGCGAAAAATACCCAAGAGTATGTTGACTGATTTCGGACTGTCTAGTGTTTACGCTAGAGTTGGACAAGTGGGGACTAAAAAGAGCAGCCGCATCCGCGTTGATACTCCCCACCTCGTTTTATCTGCCCTTATCCAGTCGGATAAGGAGAAAGGGCAGGCCGGGTTTGGGAATTTTAATAATGCACAGCAAACTCTCCTGTGTATGAAAGTGCTTGTTTTTCCTGAACTCGTCGGTTTTTATTCGTGGTGCGCCCTTCGTCCGACCGACACTGTTTTGTTCGTTCTTTCTTTCTCGGTCTATCCAGACCCTTGTATGTCATTTGTCCATTTGAAGATTTCCAACTTGGGATAAATCATTTACAATGCTCCACCTGGTTTATCCAATTCGCCTTGGTTGTTTTGGGCAAATGTTAACGGAAATCCACTGAATTGTCGAGGGATTCACCGAAGTTTGCAAACAGGTTATCAACCGCTTTTGTGTTTACGCGGGTTTAGTGTATATTTATCTGTACTCAAATCGTACCAGGCGTACGTGTGTATGTGTGTGTGTGCGTGTGCACGCAACCGTGTTTACTGGTTTTCTGTCACATTCGGAAGCTTGTGGTAATCCGCCAATGTAAGCCTTGGGCCGCCCAGTCATATGCACTGGCCTTTTTCGTCTTTCACGTGATTTTTTATAGTCAGCATTCAATCTTGTCTGAACAATCCAACAGTCCCTTGGGAGGTGTTACCAAGCGTGACGAGTGTTTTTTCTCTGTCTCTCTCTCTCTCGACTATTTTGGTTTCCATTTTTTTCTCGTATATTCAGTTCTACTAATCGAGCACTGAAGTACCGTAGTTTGTACAAATGTTAACTTTACAATGATAATTTACAGAAACTGTAGGAATTCCGAAGCTGGCTGGCGATATCCAAGTTGAACTGTGATAACTGCGTTGGGTAAGAAGAAATCAAGCTAAAAGTTGTTTGACTACTCTCAGGTACATTATATTAATTTACGGGATTTTTTTTGATTGCCTCAAGCAATCTGTACTCCGTCAAATTATCGTACAATGGGATTTGTACAAGAGACGGACAACAGACAGGCTTTGTTTAGGGAACCGCAGAACCGGAAATGTATTTCGTCAAAGACTGGGCCCACGAGAAAGTGTAGTCATCAGCGTGCAAAGTCTTTCCAAATCTCTAAGTGAGAAATCCCATAGAATGATGGGCTGGCAAAACCGATAAAGACAGCTGAATTCATACGTATCGAGTGTCGATGCTAATTAAGTATTTCGATGCAGTGCGTAATCACGGATCATGCGAGATCGAAAACGTTGATCCTGTCTGATAAGTTTGATCATCACCACGCACAAAATTATGAACATGATCACATTTCTTGTGTAGTAAGTTTATCTGGTCATCAATTTTTTAAACATTGAAAAATTCCAACTACAAATTGAAGGTTTTCGAACTAATCACGGTGTATTTGTGACACTACGATGGCTGCCATATCAAATACTCCAAATTACATTCGAATGTTTACTGAAAATGGTTCTCCCAATGTGTATAGAGTGGTGAACAGACAGAAAGTTGAGCCAGCGAATGTAGGTTTGTGCCAATACTGGAAGTGGAATTCAGTGAGCTGGCGTATTGACCATCACAACGTCACTTGGTGATGTCCTCAGCTCAGATAAGGGATAACCAAACACCCGGGCACAGTTTTGCTATCGATCTTAACTATGGTGGACGAGGCCAAGAAAGTTCAGTGTACCGGTGGCCTTAGTTGTTTCATAACGATCCGTTTTTGTTTACTGGATGCAATGTGCACTAGACATAATTTGAGATACTTTTCATCGGAAATATTCCTGTTTCATTTTCTTTCTTCCGACAATCGCGTATTAAAATCTAATCAATCAAACGATGGACGGAACATAATAATTTTCTTTTCCATTATGACTGCTCACATCTTATTACTGACAACTGTTTGGGTACCGTACACAGTTTACAGCGAAAAAATCTAAGATTGAAGTTTGAAGGCAATAGATTCTCGTCGGTGGCACTCGCACTACAGTTTATATGGGCGCAACCACACACACACACAAGCACACACACACATACACCCCTTAACCGGAATCAATTCTGGGTTTTGCTTCACTAGCTCTCCTTCGTACTCCATCTTCGACTCACAAACCTCAGATCATCCGGTCAACCTTACACTCGCGAATTAAAAGACTCAAGTTTCATTCGCATTAAAGCTCATCAGTGGGGCATATTCTCAGACATATTCAGTTTGAACCCGGGGATTTTCGGCTTGAAGGCGAGTGTTACCTGGCAATATTTTCTCCACCGGTTTATCGTAGTCGTTGAGAATGAGTTTTATAAATCATAGTTGACAAGATAAGAGCTATTAGAAACTAGCACTTGGAATCGATCGATTGGCTTTTGGGACAAGAAGAATTTCAAAACACAGCAAAGCGTCATTCGAGTTTTATTGTGGTATAATATATTGTTCTCCTTTTTGAAGCATAAGTTTGCATTTCAACAGCATGACTAAACGCGACAGTCACCATTCACTTAACAAATACGGTTCATTCGGTCACTGTGCCTACAGTCTGTGCCCTTCTGGCACTATCAAAATTACATTGACATAAAACATCACCGGTTAACTCTTAGGCACAGAAGAGTCAACTTTGAACCTCCTGAACGGTTTTTTCACGGGCTCAGAAACTAAACCTAGGGTATCTTTATCTATCCTAGCCGTCGGCACTAGCTGGATGCGTTAATAAAGTATCGGTTTTGGTTAATAACATGTGAATTACCAACGGATTACACTGCAACTATGTGAATACGTAATTGCTGTTTGCCACCATTCTAACCGTTGATTTTCCGACTGTTTCTCCCACCATTATTCCAATACTCCTAGGATGCGACATCCTAGGCAATTACCCACTAGGATTGGTTGCAATATTCGACATTGCTGCGTATTAGGCTCCTTGAAACCAGTTTCAGCTTTGTGAATATGCTCCAAGTAAGCCTGATACCGCGGCTGATCGGTGTAGCAACCGGGGTCAAGACTGGCGTTCACAAAATCCACTATCTCAACTTTAGTATGTAATCCTAAATGAAATCGTCTGGCACGCCCTAACCGCTACTGCAGCACAGTAACAGGGGCGTGTAAATCGGTCTCGTTCGAATGTCCGTATAATATCTCATTACTGTTTTAGCCAGATTATACGTGCACAATTGCATGCATGAAGCAGACAATGGGAGAGAGAAAGAGAGAGGGAGATTGTGTCTGATTATTATTAGTTATTAAGTTTCGACTATTGATGGTGTTAAAACTAAGCTTTCGATTTTTACTTTATAAAGAATGAAAATATCATTGTCCCAAAATCAGTGACTGGATTTGACAAAGTTTTTACCGGAACTCAAGATATTTGTGACTGACAGTCCACATCGCGTTTCGAACTATCGCATATTCGATCAAATCTCTTGTATTTTAGATCAAATCCCATCCACTTAAAACAACACACCGTGCTATCTCCATCCGAAATTATTGAGGGTATAAAACTTTGTCTCATGTCAACATACTTCACGTTCAAACATGAGTTGTACAAACAAACGGATGGTGTGGCCATGGGATCACCCATATCCCCCATTGTAGCAAACCTTTTCCTGCACTCGGTTGAATCAAAAGCCCTAATGAATTTTGTCCACCCCCCACGCCTGTACGTGCGGTATGTCGACGATACATTTGCAATCATCAAGTCCTCAAAAAAAGATAGCTTTCTTCAAGCTCTCAATAAGCAATGCAGATCCATAAAATTCACAATGGAATCGGAAGACACCAGTAGAGTCATCAACTTCTTAGACTGTCGTCTGAAAGTTAATGACTCAAGAAAATTCAATATCGGCATCCATAGAAAATCCACACATTCGGATAAGTATTTGGACTTCAGTTCAGCTCATCCACAATGCGTGAAGCGGACTCTTATTTGCTCGCTAGCCAACAGAGTTCAAAAGCTATGCAGTGATGATACCGAACGCAACGAAGAACTAAGACGTCTACACGACATCCTACAGGACAATCACTACCCACCATGCCTCATAAGAAAACAAATGAAAACTGGCGTGTCAACAAACATGACGAAGAAAGAAAAGAAGAAAACGGCCTCCGTCGGAATTCCGTACAGATCAGGTACTTCGGAAGCAATAAGAAAGGTCCTCAGTGACTTTGATATTCACACCTTCTTCCGGATGGATAACACTTTAAAGCGCCACCTATCAAAAGCTAAAGATCAAGTCGGTGTGCAAGACCACGACAATTGCATCTACAAAATCAGTTGCAAGGAATGCCCGGCTGAATACATTGGACAAACCAGCAGACAACTGACGACGCGGATAACTGAACACAGAAGGAAAGAAAAGTGCAGACCTACAGATAAGGCGGCCTTATCAAAACTTGAGCGCGATTCAGCCATCGCTCTGCATGCCATAGCAGAAGGGCATAACATAGATTATGAAAACGCGAAAATACTTCAACGTGGATTCAGAACCTGCACTGAGCGTAAGGTTGCCGAGGCTCTGGCGATAAGCACCCACCCCACATGCATAAATCGGAACGACGGAGCAGAGATCTCGGAGATATGGACAGCCCTAACATCATTAAGAAACAAGCATACCAAAGGTCACCGCGCTAGTTGACCCCACCACCACGGTGACGCATGACGTGGAAGACAACTAATCACTCACCTGACCCACATTTCAAAGCACACACATACACGAACACAACTAAACATCAGTTGGCATGTGAACGTTCCCTCAGTCATTTGATTGTAAAACTTGCCTTGAGAAAGACTACCCACGGTAGTCGAAACGTTGGCGCATTACATCTACCAACAACGCTGTGTTATTAATATTATATCATTCACAATTAAAACAACACAACTTAAAGTGTCTTGTTCTTCTCGAAAATCCATGCCCCCATTCGGTGTCATTGAGACGAAAATCCTAGATACGCTTTTGATGTCTTAGACGAGCAGAAAGGGAACGAGAGGAAGGATGAGATGGAAAAAGTCGTCGGAATTAGATATAGGTTCAAAAATCAAGATAAGTATTGGATACAAATTAATGTGTACAAACGGGAATATTCGTATTTTTGGGGTGGTAGCATTGGCTCCTGTGTCCCGTATCTGAACTACCAGTCACAGCTGAAGTGNAAGGTGATGGAAAACGGGAGCTGTATAAGAGGCTGTTATTGGTGAATAATCATCGTTCTGGATAGCAAACTGAAAACATTCGAAAAATTCACAAAAAAAGACTATATGAATAGTTATGTGCGCACAATGAATGCACTTATATCAAGATTCGACTAAGGGAATAAATACTCTGAAATAGTTTTCTTACAGCAAGTTTTCTTTATTGTATCAACTCAGATTGTTTGTGTGCTACACTAATACATTTAGACCTCTCTAAAACCGGCTAGGTTACTGAATGAATTTGTTGTTCGAACATGACATTTTATAATAGTGCACTCGTCGAGACATAAAGTAAACGCTAAGAGCACTGTGTTAAATGTAAACATATGTATGACCCGATGACAGTTGATGATGATACATTAAAGACGTCTGCATGGATTCCACGAAAGTACACGTTCGCGTGGGCAGACTCTGGTTGATATCTGTACTTAGTCTTCTCTATCCGCGGACCTTCGTCCTCAAAACTCACGGCTTGCTCCATTTTGATCAGATCATGTTTTCGTTATTCGCTCCCACGCGGCAGGTGGAACAGTGGGATTTGTGCCGCACCTGTCTGCTTCATGCATATGCTACCTAGTAATTCATACACATAATTCACACTTGATTGTACATTTACTGCAATCTCCTACGTAATTTTTCATCTGTTACTCGGGCAATAGCTAACAGCATATGTACGGCACCCTGCAGTAACACTAAATATAAACACTGAAATAAGACCCCCACTTCAACCATGTACTCAGCTCCCATGTTACCTATTATTCTTCTATCGCAAAGTATGCCTGTTTGTTTCGTCCATAGAAGAAGCCTAAGAAATAGACTACTTGTATCTTAATTGCATTGACGATTATAAGGCTACTAATTATAACTGATTATAACTGCAAAAATTATAGTTATTGATCATCATAGTTTTGCTTTTGCAGATCGTCAAACAGGCTCAATTTCATCCTGCTTTCATTCCACCAGGTATCCACAGTAGAAGTGAGTAAATCATCAATAATACGCACCAAAAGTCGAATTCGATACGTCCAGAATCGGCGAATGAAATGAGCAGGGAAATTCCGGCGTTCGACGTCCCTTCAAATTGGTCTCCTTGTTACATTTGGAAAACGCATTTGTATCCCATGAACCTGCGACACTGCGTTGTCCAAACGCTGAGGCTGATTCGTCCAGATTTGTGTATGTTGGTGAGTAATTTGCGGATCGCTTGGGTGACTGTTGGTCGGTGTGCTCTGATGGATCGTAAGTTCTCGAATTCACACTTATCAGGTGCGGGTGTATTTCAGTTGGGTCTGCAGATTTGAGAAAGTTTGTGTCCGTTGATAAGGGTTTTTCAAACAGGCTTGTATGTTGCTGATGCTGAGGGTGTTGATGGTGAGCATGGGTTCTGCTGTGATTCTGATCGTATCCTCCCGTGTGATAGTATTGTTCTGTGTTGTCCACCGTCGTGTAGTTAAATGCTGTCTTGTCGAATGCTTTGGAATCTTTCTCAGAGTAACAACCTGCGAGTGTTCTCAATCGGGACATGTGTTCACCATCGTTGTAACCTGACGTGTGCGAATAGATCGTCGAAGCGGATTCTTTGGACAAACTGCTTGTAGTCCTCAATCGATCATAAAGGTGGAAGTCAAACTGTTTCAGACCAGAACTTGAGTGAGGCTCATCCGGATTGATTGGATGGTCTTCAGATCTGTATATATTTCCTGTGTTGGAAATGACGTTGACAGGTGAAGTTTGTTCGAAGGAGATGGGATTTGTGAATACGTTAAAATGGGCTAGTCGATTGCAGTTGACCAAAGTGTCGTGGCTTAGGGCTGAGATAAGGGTAAGGGTAGCAATAATTATTTCGATGTAGTTGTTTGTTCAGGGAATTTTACAGGCATTTGGAAGTTCATTGACGCAACTTGGACAATAAAGCAGATAACGTAGACGGTAGCATAAAACAGTTTTTTCACGACTAAGCAAAAGGTAGTTCTTGCAAAATACCCAAGCAGTTCATTATTGGCCTTATAGTGAAAAGTAAATAAGACCAATTTTAGACAAATTTTATGATTCCGTGCAGCAGTTGAGAGTCTGAAGCTTTTTGCATCAGACATCTTTTGCTTTCCTCTTATAAATGAAACTACAACCTTGGGTTTGATTTTACCCTGGTAAAACAGCACATTGGACAACGAAATGATTAGAGGGTTTGTGATATGTCACTATCGCAACACTTCTCAGCTATCCGGTCAGTATTTCTGTCACGGACACTTCGCCCGTTGAATTTCTTGGCAATCTTTACCATTCCATGTTATATTTCAGAATTATTTTATTCCGAATTGTGTTCAGTTCACCCCAGTTTGAGCAGAAACCCATCTTGCACGACGGTGCTTCCGTACGTTAAGGAGGACTGATTATCTGTGAAAACACGTACACCTGTGAAAGAAAAGTGCCTTTCTAACCAAGTCCGAATATTTTTGACATAGTTACGGAATAATACGAGAAATGGTATAGCGGTTTTCCTTTCCATCGCTAGTTTACCACATAACATGACAAAGAAATTTTGTTTACCCATCTCAAGATGTCAAAAATAACGATTGTCGGGGCTCTAAGGTGGCTCCCCGCGAACGAAAGTCGACAGGGATACCATTCGACCGCATAGTCTATTTACCGAAACAATCTTACAGTTAGAGTCCGGGAAAGGTCTTGTCGATTAGCCTAGTGTATCCAGCTTGCAAATTAATACCCCTGGAAAGAACGGGCAGACTACTCGTAAAATTCCAGTAGTGTAATGTTAAAAATAAATAACCACTCTGAGCTTTTTGGCTTTTTGGCTTTTCACCAATTCCGGCTGATTTCTGGTGATTTGATTTTTCCAGTTATTTTGCCGTACAGAAAAATTTGAAAAATCTTGCTAAATTCGTGACTCTGAGGATAAGAGCATGCACAAAAGCACTGCCAGACTCAGAAATAGGAGATCACGGAATAGTAAATAAACATTAAAGCATGAGGTACAAATACTGTACAGAATAATGCGTGATTAAACAAAACATATCACAAGGTATGTCTGTAGTACTAACGTCAGTTTGTCTAACAACTGACATCTAATAAATGCGGTTCGAAACTGAGGTATTTTCATTTTTCTTAGATATAACAGAGAGCCAGTTGTATTGCACTCACATGAAGCGTTACACCGGGACCTCTCGTTTGGGAATTGCAGTTGATTAGAATGTGACACACTCTCCTACGATCAAGCTCTTTTAGCGCGACATGACTGGTGCCGGTACAACTGCACAAAACAGTTAAATGAATTCATTTTCCAGTCTCTTGGAAATTACTTGCATGTTCTGTTTCGTATGCACACTACATATGTGTACACGTCAACATAATGTTGTAGACCAGGAACGAAATTTCTTATAACATTCTTATATGACTCCAGCTAGGTTTTTGGTCTTGATAAATCTTGCAAATTTCACTCCGGTAGAGGACGATTTCAGATAATTCCCAAACTATTCGTACTGGAGCGCTCCGAACATGACCATGCACTAGAATCTCAGTTCCATTACAGCAGTGTGAATGGATCAAAAATTAAGTTTGGGATCGTAACAAAGGTCGGTGAGTATTCTGTTTGGTCAAGCCACTGTCACTTCCTAGAACGCTGGTGATGGAAGTGCAAGTTTGGACACTTTTACTAGGACGTATGTAGGGTACCAAAATAAGATTCCCGAACAACATCCAGTGCCGTCGTTCCTTAAATTAGGAATGGGCAACCGACGCAATGATTGATCACGATTGAGGTCCGAAAATGGCTTCTTGATCCATTCCCACCCATGGCATGAAAATAAGATTTTGGCAGCAATTATATATATATATCACCGTATAATCTGCCGTGGTAGTTAATTTACCAAAGAACGGGTTCACATTTATCTGAGTAAGCAGACAATTGTCAATACCAGACAATTTAGTCTTGTCAGTAAAAATCAAATGTGTGGTATATAGGCAAACTTTGAGAACATATTTACCGTGCGTAGCTGTGCGACGAACCTATGACAGTAGTGGATGAGGTGTTCATCCCAAATCAGATAACTGAAAGTTGTTAAACCGTAGATCAGATCTTCAAAGTTACCTCCATCGCGAAAGCTCCTGAGTGACCACTGCTTTCTCTCAGAAGTTTAGTCATTGTTTAAAAAATAGGATGCTGGAGGACGATATTGTTGTTTTCTGGCATTAAACAAGTTTGTGTGATCCTGTCCGTCACAGTTTCACCACAAACAAAACAGGACTCATTGTTCAGTCGATGAGACGCATTCAGATACATCCAAATATGTCATCCAGAAGAATCGCGTCACCGTTAACTGATGTGATGTGTGAATCAATAAAGCTTAATGACAAATTCCGTCGGCGCATTTACGGATAATCGTAGTTCGAGCACAACCTACTTGAGTGGATGATATTTCTATTCGTGCCCTGAGATGTTCATTGGAAACAGTATGAAACAAGGCTCGGAAAGTTAGAAATGACAAGACATAAGAGTCAGTATAAAGTCTGTGGTACCTCCTGATCCTTTGCGAATTAGTTTTCGAACTTCCTGGCGTTACACGTTTCTTTCTAATTACACTTGTACTGCTTCACATATCTTCATTCTGAGTCTGAAATTGTTCCTACCTGATTCGCCTCCAAGTACGTTCTACTTGTCACCTCCACCGATCTGTATTCCTCTCGTATTCCTAGCCATACATTTAGTCTTATTAGAACAACCAGAAAGGCTCGTCAAGTTCTACACAGTTTGTAGTCCTAAACCCACTCACCTGCCCAAACCTGTAGGCCCGAACTTCAAACGAAATTCTGCTCTGTCTTTTCCTCCCTTTCTTCAACCAATAAATGTGTCCCACTTCCTGGAACAACCTATTATTCTTTCGATCTAAACTAGGCAACCCTTCTGTTCTCAATAACTACAACACTGTTACCACTAGATCTTTGATTTCTGAAGTTCTTGAAGTCGTCATCACCAGCCTAATGCCTACGTAAGTCTATCTTGAAGGTTTACTGTGTGAGGGTCGATCTACGTGCTGTATATCGTTTCTCGACACATACATGCACATACTGGAGAACCACGAAGAAACTGATTTGTTCTCGCTTGACATGTCGGAGGCCTTCGGTCGATTCTGATACAATTATCCGTCCTTAAAATCATCCTCGCTAGGGCAGCATACGCCTCCCTTATTTTAAATCTCATATTCACTCAGCAAGCGAACCGTCTCAGTCAGAGTCGTTAGGACTCTGTCTCAGCCGTCTCACCTGGATCCCCGGGTTTCGTAACGGTTTCATGCTTGTGTTCATCCTCTTTCCTCTGTTTTGTTTTAATCTGCTAAAAGCCCTCCTTCCAGTCCACTGTGTTGCTGTTGATAACACTTTCCACTGCTTTTTTTTTACTCTGCTACCTTCTATACCATCATCGAAATCAGTCATGATCGCGCCGTTCTCAGTGTATCAATTGCCTCCAATCTGAGACTAATCTGTGTTTGTGGTTGCATCAACCATGCTTGTTTTAATCTATCGAAATCTTCCATCCGTTCGGCTTCTTCTAGACATTTTCTTTTCTTCCTCCAGGTGAATTTTTACTCCATTACCGCCCATTCTATACATATTTAATCACCATATTGAACTCATACATAAATTCTTTTTTGTTTGTTTCTATTTTCGTATAAAATCGTTTCGCGTTGTGTAAATTTAACTTTCTGTTCCCCGCTGGACAGATTCTTGCTCCCATCCACTTTCTTTTGTTTACAGTTCAGGTCCATCCGGTAGGCGAACAGTTCCGTCGTTTGTGGAGTGGAGCTTTGCCTGATCCGATTCAGCAGTAGGCAAGTCCACTGATGAATGAGCCCTCGCTAACCTCCAATTCGCAGTCTTTTGTCAACCGTCGAACAGCTCCTTTCGACCTCTGTTATGCCCGTATTATTTTGGTTTTCTTCAGATCTCGTTTTGGTAGTTCACTTCTCTCCAATGCTGGTGTTTTCTCATTTATTTCAAATCCAGACAACCAGTACCCTTACCAAGTCTCTGTTCCTATATGTCAGTTATCCATTGTCCTCGAAATAATAGGCCATTAGACAGCATTACTCTTAATGCATTTTCTATCAGCTAAGATTTTTTTGCAAAGACAGAGTTTTTTAAGTTATTCTCGTTTGGTTTTACCCTTAAACTTTTCCTTTTTGTGTTTTATTTTTCCAAATCTGGTGTTTATCTATTCTACTATATGTCTCTTCATGCACAATGAAAAATAAAATAAAACAACAAGCCTTAGGGTAACTTAACTGTAATTTGGTTATTATACAAGCGTGCAAATTTGGTTTGCATTAACGATTTCAACCAGTCGGGTTTTGTACTTTTTATAATGGACGAAACTCACCTTTTGATATGGCCACACTCTCCCCGTTGTTCAGGTCGTTTTCGAAAGCATGACACTGAAAAAGAATGATAATAAACATGGAAATTTGCAAGTGAGTGATTGCTCGCACACTAACGGAGATGCAAATCAAGTTACGTGGCTTTGCGTTGAGATTAGAATCAAATTTGCCACTCTGGATCATTGAACCGGTCAGAGGACTAGTTTCAGCACTGAAACCACTTTCCATGATCGTGCAGTGCAACAAAACATGCTTTGACTGGTTTGATTCTAATTCACGGTACAAACGGCATATCCAAATTTAGCAACTTTTGAAATGGTCACTAAGTCTAACAGACGTGCTTTGTCAAACTCCGAAACGGATTTTTGTAACCACAACAATTTACACTGTTTCCGTTCGTGTATTCGATGACTTCATACTCCCCAATGTTTTTTAACTAGTACATACTTAAAGATGACAGGTTTCACTCTTCATGGTAGATGATTAAAAAGTTAGAAAATGAATTTTAAAAGGTTCCTCGTCTTATTGATAGATATCTTCAATGTGTAGACGCATTCGGATGCCATATTCAGTGGGTTCTTCCAGGATGCAAGTGATCAAGTTCTACTAACACCAACAATTGTATCTCCCTATGTTGTTCACTTTATAGATAGTGTCCGCTGATACCGTAGGATAAGACATTTTCTCATTGCATTTTACCATGTTCTTGCGTGCGCAGGATTTATTGCATCTTAAAGATTCACTGACAGTGAATTTGGGCAGAAAGTTCTTGTCCAGTCGCGTGCCAGCAATGCAAACAGTCACTATATTTGGTGTGATGTATCAACTGTCCATGTGGTTGCTGTCCCTGGCCTGCGGCCGGATGAATACAACTCGTGAACAAGATCGTTGGCCGCAGAATGATCTGATTCAGACAAATGTCTGCATCCACACAAGGGACATGCTAGACGGGGGCCGGTGCGAGGTACCTGATCAGTCAGACGAAAGTCTATGGGGTTATGCCAGAAAGCATGGTCTGCGTGGTCAATTGAGATAAGCTGGTCGGATGACCTCTTCACTGTTGGGTTCATGAACCCGTTCACGCAAGTAAACCCTCGTAACTACAAAACCCGATGCTGGTAAAATTTCCGTCGTAGTTGTACGGTATTTTCTGTAGTTTAAGACCCAAGGTAGTTAATTTGCCATGGGGTTTGGCGTTTGCACTGTGATTTAAGACTAACTGTGGTACCTGGGTCCTAAACTAGGAAGAATGATGTAACCGATCTAGAAAAAACATCCACGCCGAAATTACCATGTTTGTCACATTTGATCAGTTGACCGTTCGTCGGTTACGGTTAGCTATCATATCAGATGTCATCGATGTTTCGACAGACTCTTTAAAGTCCTGTTATAAAAAATCTAGAGGAATGCACTTATCTGAAAACTATGTTCATACCTAAGGTCCATACTGAGCAAATTATTGAAAATTTCGCTTCATTTTTTCCATTCCCTGATTTATTTCTTCCTCCTATCATTCAGTGCGTCGCAATAGACGAAACCAACCAAAACATCTACATGCTCTTGGTACGGCGGAATTATGAAAGTCTGTGCACATAAGAGGAAATCCCTCATATTCTCTCAATATCCTCTGGAAATTCTTACAATAGAAGCGCAAAATACCTAAGTGGAAAATTTCTGCTGCCATACCTCTGTGCAAACAGAATTATGACAGAAAGTGAGGAAGCAAGTTAATGGCGAACGGACGGGCTGCTAGGCCTTGAAACAGTTAAACACCGTTTGGACATGATGTTTGTCATTCTGGAATAAGTTTCTACCGATTAAAGACTGTTGTGGAAACGGTAATCATCTGTCTGACCTTGAGCGTGTGAATTGGTTCATCTGACGATTCACGAGACAAAAGGCCAAATCAAAGATATTCGGCCATATGAGTTTACTGGTGGTTATATTATACCCTTCATTCAACAGGACAAAACGTCTTCTGTCCAAGTATTCCATTTCGTTAGTTCTTTTCGCAAGTATCCACATACGATACTGTTACAACTGTATTTGATTTCTTTGTCATCTCTAATTCAAAATGTTATGTCACAATTGTCGAGTTCATTCATCATCTAGGTGACTAATTGCGCGCGGATTTACAACAGAAACAGCCGCCCATCCATGCCTAGAGAGAATTAAGGCTTATAGGTTATGGCCATCTTGGTACTCAACATGCACCGTTGTAGTGCCCTGAGTTTTTCAGTCACTTCAGTCGGACTGAAGTTTATATACTCTGACTTGATCATTGTGATGATCTAAGTGCTTATTCGATGAAGTTACTCGCTGAAAATGTATGCACTCTCATATCACATGGGAATGACAAATCTACCTTTGCTCCTATCTTGCATTTCGAAGTCAGAATATCAGAATACTACCATCCTTGTTCACTATGCTGCTTGCATACCGCCCTCACATTGTGGTATTAGCTCACTTATCACTATTTATGCAAGATGAGCAACGTTCTATTTTCTATCAGGCGTATCAATTCATTACTAATAATCAATGAATCAGTGACATTTTGTTTCAGTGATATGGGTAACTCACATGTACAATATTTTGAGGAGTTTCTTGTTCTGCAAATAAACGAATATTAACAAAATGAATATCAGTTATTTTAGTAACAAAAATAACTTCAGCTATGATAAAATAACTAACCAATCAATATAATTCCACAGTCATCGTTCATTTTGTATTTATTCCCCAAGATAAAGAGAATAAGAACCACGTGAGGTTTGCTTTCGGTACACAGATTTCTCTGCCAGATAATGTAAGTAGTCTAATAGTCAGTTTTAATCCGGTCACATCAGTCGTTTCTCCTTCGATTCATACTTATTCTTTTTTCTCTGAATTCCACTTCTCGAGCGCATGATCAGTACAAGGAACAGACAGAATAACCGTTTGTATCGACCATTTTGGGTTTCAACAATTGTGACTATGCATCTATTGCAACTGTGGTTTGTTTTTCTGTTGTTGTTGTTGTTGTTGTTGTTGCGTTCACTGAACGGGTTTGAAAAAGGTCTGGAACAGGGGGATAGGCTCTGTGTGTGTGTGTATGGTTGCTAGTCCGTTTTCTCCCATTCCCCCAGATATACATGCGCACAAGCAAGCAAGCAAGCATATATACACATTCAGCAGTCATTAATTGAGCTTGACAGGTGTTTCCTACACCGTCACCTACATGGCCTCGGGGTTTTGTTGTTCTACAGCTCCGTTCATATTCAACCTGTTTCCGTTCTATTGTGCAATTTTTGAGTTGAGGACCGGATGCCAACAGGAGCTTTGTTGTCGCTACGATGCTCTCCTCCCCTGCGTCTTTTGCCGGAGAATGACACAACATCGATCACCATTCACATTCGTATGATCACCGTGATGCAGATGACGACGGCCGTACTGTTCATTACGAGGATTATTGCTAATCTTACCGTTCGCTCGTCTTTTTTATTTTTATCCCTGCATATATTTATTCATGGTGATCATGCTTCCGTGCTTCTCAATCACTTTTGCATATGTTCATAAAAAAATACGCAACCAACTGGCTCATTCGTCGTCCGCTTGTCCGCTCCGACCGCATCTAATCCGGTCGGGTGACATTGATTATGCACATATGAACTCTTGCTTGCCAATTTATTCCTCACCACACTGTCAAAACCAGCTTTCTGTCAGAGGGAAACGACCACCCTTTTGCTGTCGTTCTAACCCATACTCACATTACACAAACGTCGGGATGCGAAGTGGGCTACCGCTACCTTTGGCATGCACCTGTATATTCTTGTGTCGGAAGCCATTGGTGAGACGGATGAAATTCTTTCGAAAAGTAGTTAGCAGCGTTTAAGTTTGAAGATTTTGGGGGCGCCATAACGGTAGTTATATTTTTACTCCTGCGGAATATGGAAAAGTGACAAATTATGTATATATATATATATGTGTATGTATGTATGTATGTATGTATGTATGTATGTATGTATGTATGTGTATGTATGTATGTATGTATGTGCGTACGTATGTATACATGTATGCATGTAAGTATGGGGTGAATGTTTGCATGTGTATATGTGTGGTCTAAAACAACCTTTTGTTAGCACTGGCATAACATTGTTAAATATAACTAGCTGGTTAGGCAATAATCGAACCGCCAATTCATCAGTGGAGACACCAGTGAAAGTCTCACATTCAGTGCGTTCGAAAAACTTTGTGCACTCGGAAATTGTTACTATGACTCTGGTTAACTCGTGATTCGAAACTTACATCCTTTTATATTTAACTTGCACACCAATGTCGGGAATTCACTTTCACCATGCTCTGCGCATGCTAGGTCGCATTTTTGATTGATTTAAAGTTAGTGCTTCAAGTGAGTATAACTTCATTTTTAACAAAGCAGTTCACCATCGAAATTGGGATATGCGTCAACTGTTAACACGTTAGAGGATATTAATTTGACTCTAGACAACTCTCAAACGAGTTTCGTTGTCCACATTCCGATTGCTATGATACAGATTATAAGCTAATCTTGTAAACCGAAGGATCAGCAGTATGAAGTGTGGACTGAATAGAACCGCTTATCGCACAGCTTCAAATAGTTGGTTCTTTGCTACCTAATTTAGAAAAACCCCATCCATCTCCGGCATCCAATCACTGCTTGCCTCAGTTAACATAAATTTTGCCAGATTGCATCGCTAAGACATGTTCTGTGTATGATCCGATTACTGTAACTCGGCAAACACTCATTTTTCTATCTAAGGATGTTTTTTGCTTCTAGATTCTTAATTAGACCGGACTCTCCTTGTCCGTTTTGTTGTCACAATCGAGTAAATCTCGAAAAAGCCACCTTTCATTTACCGATATTTGATTTGACCAAAGGCCGAAATTTCAACACTTCTGGCCCTCTTGTATAAGCACGCATAATTTATTCAGTCTTCATTACGAAGTTAGGAGGCTATAGAAAGTAGAATCAGAAGTAGCTAAACAACGGCGGAGAGGCTCTAAGCCTTCTTTTGGTGTAAACCTGCCTCGTTTTTTTCTGGGTACGACCATAGATTTGCGAATCATGATTCAGCATTTTAACATCACCAAACCATCAAATAGAGCTAAAGAATCGCCTGGTTGTTTCTAACCCCTTGTGCGAAGAGACTGACCTAATAGTTAAAATTTGTATTAATAATAATAATAATAATAATAATAGCAATACTTCACTTACGGCAGTCGAGATTGTTAATATCATATATGGGCAATACATACGAATCGGAATAACAGAAATCATCTCATCCAGTTTGTAACTCAACGGAAATCATTCGTTTTCATACTGGACAGACTCAGCATCTGATTACAATCAAAGTGTCGAAATTATTTCCTGTATCCTTATGAAACTGTTCAGATTGATCAGAGGTTTCACGTGGCGTGAACCACGTGGAAAATCAGGATTCATTCAGAAAGCAGGAAACTTACAGAACTAACAACAATGAAAAATTCGAAACACCGGTGTTACAACGTCACTATACTTTTGGTAATTATTCGTAAAGTGTCACTACTCAGCTTATTCGTGTAAACCGTACGAATACTGTGAAACTCTTATTCCTTTTGCGAATCACCAACACTCCCTGATCGACCGGAGCCTATTAGTCAACTCATCCGACCTATGCTAGTTCATTTTGCGTTTAATCCTCAGCTGGAAGAGGGGAAACAGACACAAACGAGATAGATTAATCGTGCAATGTTCGCACAGTTCTCGGTGCCGGATGACGCACCAAGACTGGTGATGGATCATTCCATTGACCGATTAAAGTTTTCACCAAATACATATATCGATTCAACTGGACAGTCATTATTAATTTTTTCCTGGACCAAATATGTATCATGAGATATTTCAGTAAAATCAGTTTGTCTGATGAATTAGACTAATGTCACTGACAATTTGATTCAGAAATATCTCACGATCAACTATGTGTACCGTTTTTTGCCTTACTCTAGCCTACTACCAAAATGGAGCAGTTTGATCCAAGCTACCATTAATGCTGCACCACATTGTACTACCACACGTGTTTTTACACATCCTATACCACCGCAGTAAATACACAACAATCTGTCATGCAGCAAGCTGCGACGAGGTACAGTGATTCAAAACGGGAACTGCCTTTTATTTGACAATATAAGCAGCCGATTTCTGCCAAAGAATTCCTCGAAATAGGTAGTAAGGTTGGAAACAAGTGTATGGAGTTACGAATGGAAATAGCAAGCGTGAACAGTACAGATAACTCATTTCTACGAAACTTTTTTTAACTTTTTCACACGGTATACAGAACGATCTTCAATTTCAGTTGGTGATAAGTAATCTAAGCATCGCTTGCTAGACAACATTTGTTAGTCTCGCTCTCATACGTAGACTGAGAAGAAATATCTTACCTTTGTCCTGAATGCCATTTCGCGAAAGGCCGCCTATGCGTCTATCAGTACTCTGCTCGGTGTACTTCCGTTTTGGTGATCTTGCTTTTTCACGCACATTCTTGTCGGCTAAATCGGAGTCCAATGACTTTCTCGGGCTCATGCTCTCCGCTGTAACGGAAGGAGTGGAAGTGGTGGAGGTGGAGGTGGCTAATGACCGAATAACCGACATTCTCCCATCGGTTTCCATGTCACCGGCCTCTTCTGTTTTCTGGCAAGTGCTCACCAATGGGCCACTATAATAGACGTCATGTAATGAGTCGGAATTGACGAACAGACGCTGCTGCCGCAGTGGTGGCAACCCCAGAGCAGCTGAATCCGGTCCTGTCGGCGTTTGTTCATGCCGCAATTGTGACTGTGATGAGGTCTGTACCAACGTGCTATGTCCATCTGGACTGAATTCGCTAGAATCCTTATTTGGAATGGGATAGAATTGCCTAGCCAAATGGTCCAATTGAAGTGAATTTTGAGTTCCTCCGTACTCGAAATTCATCTCACCGGTAGCAGCATTTGTGTGTGTACTATGCATGACGGACGGACGAAAGCAATTCGTGGTAGCCATGGACAAACCTAACAGGCCTGTGATGCTGTAGTCCGCGGCCAGTGCAGCCGTAGAAAAGTTGGTCAATTCACTCAACGCGGCTAGACTATCGAACGAGAGTTTAGAACGATGTTCACCTTCCCCGGTCAAACCATTTTCTGTCAGATTGTTGGCACGCATTAGGTTTAGTGAGCTGTATTCTGTGAATGCTGAGTCCCCAAGGTAAGTGAGAGTCCTTTCGGAGTCGGATTGATTCGCCAATACATCCATGTTTTGTGGTTTTGTACTGGTCACAATCAAGTCTTCGCAAGCGGATGGCATTAGACTGGAATAAATTTGACGAGACGCGTCAGTGTTACTGGTAGCTAAGGAGGTAGTTTTACTGAATCTTGGACCTGTCGTGTTTCCGAATGTGTCCACAGAAGGCATCGATATCGTGGATACTACCTTGGCGGTATCTTCTGTCGGATGTACTTCAGTCGCACCATTCAGATAGACTTTTGGCAGCGAGTTAAAGTTGGAATAATCAGGTTCCACGGGACCATCTGGTTTGAGGAAAGAGCACAGTGGGAGCATGTTGGAGTGTCGATCGATATGTAGGGATTGTTCCGATAATCGTTCGTTTTTTTCCGTTGATCCTGAACACAGTTTTGTTTTTGTCATATCTGAGTTAGTCATGGGCACCACCCGTTCCGATGCTATTTGCACATGAGGCCGGTCCGGTTCCATGTTCGCTTTTTTGTTTCGTACACTACGTTGCACGGATATCTCACTACGTCCGCTCAAGGGGCTTGGTAAAGAGTCGGATCGTTCACAATCCGGACCGAACGAACTCTTGGTAGCTCCTCTGCCAGGTGAGACGTCCAAATTGAGTGCAATCTGATTGTCCTGTTCCAGTGAGGAATAAAACAATTATGGTATTTTATAGGGGTGTGAGAAACACTCACCGAAGACTACCCAAGTGATCGTGTTTTACGTGAAGTAAAGCACGGTTTTTGTTGCTGCCTAGTTTAGGATATAAACGAAGTCGACGCGAAACAGTTCAACGAAACTGCTGCAACTCCACAAGCAAGACTTTTTAAAGATCCTCAGTAAAGAAAGCTATGAAACTTCCACGATATTCTGAAAGCATTCGAGTGGTGATCAGAGCATTGGTTCAGAATAGCTAAATGCGGAGTAGATTATATAAAACGTATACTGGTCTAAACAGCACCAGAAATAAACCTGCCACTTTTGTTCTTGTTGATAAGGGTATCTCACTCATGAGACAGTACTAATTGTGATCCAACGGTTATTTTCACTTTAGCTCACCGGTCTGTTTTCAATATTGTCCTACATGTTTCAGAGAATTGAAAGTGGCTGGTTAGTGCGATCAAGGAGTGGTTGCTTTGTACACCATTTTTGGTTAGTATGTTAGGTTCGGTGTCCAGATTTAGACATTCCTTCGCTGCTTTGGAATTGATAACTCATTCACCTCGGTTTGTGAGTAGATTGTTTAATTCGATAGGAAATGCGAAGCCAATAAAGTCGGATGCAGAAAATTAGGTTACGAAAATTGGTCATCTTTCAACTATAGGAAGCACTGACCAGTCTAGGAAGGCTGTATGAGAGAAAAAAGTAGTTAAACTATAGCAAAAGTGACCCGGAAGAAAGGTCGGTAATTCCAGATACTACTTAGATAGGACTAGCTTATCATCACCCATACAACTCTCTCTCTCTCTCGCACAAACACACACCTTATAGTCTATCATGTTCCAGTAGGTGAAACTTTTAGGGCTAATCAGCTTCTTCATGAAGCGGTCGCTTAATATGCTCTGGAGTGGCTTGTAGTTAAATATCATGTTGTCGCGGCTGAAGCCCGCCTGTTTGTGAAAGTGAAACCGAAACATTCCAGGAAAGAATTTCCTTACCCTGTAGTAAGATCACGGATCGGGACTTTATCAGTTATGCATCTGGGTATTCAAAATACATTGTTTATTTTAAACTTTTAAACTCTGTCATTTGCTGTTCCATACACCGGTGCTGTCATAACTTGGCCTTGGGATATAAAAAAATCAATCCGACTGCAGCCCGTTTCTCATTTTGCAGTCACTGTCCTTATTTCCGTTTTAAACTAAACGTATTATTCGCACTAAGCATCTTCTTGGTGAAGCTGTGATAAGATCCCCGTTACCATGGTGCCGTCGAATGTGAAAGCCACGGGTTCATATCCTTCTACCACTGGTGACTTCGGCAAATTGTATTTGCCCACAGCCCACGCAAAGAAAATTAAGTGCCGGAGTCTCAACTGAACGCACACGTGTGAAATTCCATCCGTTAACTGTTTTATTTTTCAATTTTTATTTTCCTATTTGTGTATACCTTCCCAAAGATGGGGTCATTTGTTGTTTGCACTATCGAACATACTGCCCCATCAACTTGTTTTATCACGCTAGTTTGAACTCGACCCTCAGTTTGTTCTGGCTTAGGCCTTCTGCTGCGTGTTTTGAACCCGATCATTCATCAGGCATATTGAACCCTTCCTTTTCCTCGGCCAGTCGCTCGAGTACTGTTGACTCAAGTACTTTTTTTTCATTTCTCAGGTGTTTGCAACAATAGCTCTACATTTTATCCCAAGTTAAGGTCTGGCTCTGATTGAATCCACTTTGTTCTCTGTTTTGCTCCACTATTTCGCTAGGAGGCTATATGTACATTACTCGGTCACTACTAAAGGAAATGAGAATACAAAACGAATAAAAATTTCTCCATGATTTAGAGTAGAGACCGGATCTAACTACCCATTCTCCCATCGTGATATATACGAGATTAATTGTTCTTAACTTGCCCAAAAGCTTTACCTCTAATTTGAAGCATGTTCGTGTGCAGTTCCTTTGAACGGTTCTCTACATGCCAGTAGCAGACGACTGATGCCTCGTTGCCTGTTCGTCGTACTTTTTGTGTGCGTCCACTGACTGCACCTCTACCCTGAGAGCAAAGACGAATTCTACGGGGACATATCTCAGTTCTTATAAAAGTGTGTTCAAAAGACGTGGTGATCAGTGCTGATGATTTTGACGCCTGATTTGACTACCGAACGGAGACGAAATGGCACATTGGAGGCCCATTCTCTGACCCCGCCGGTCGCTCCGTCAACGGTGATCGCTTGATTTAAGTTTATTCCGAACACAGACTGTTCATGACACATACCGGCAGAGAGAGATATCGGCTCACTTGAAGGCCTCCCTCACCTTCATAGCGTCGGCCAAATGAAACCAGACTTTCAGAGGCTGCCTTCAGCTTGCAGGTTTTGTGGTACCTGGTACTTTGTGCTTTTCTGCGGATTTCGATATCACAAATGTAAACGTTGTAGCCAAATAGGGCACAAAGAAGGATTTTGTGCAGACTTAAGCAAACAACAAGATCAGTAGCGAACACAGCCTTTGAGATCCCGATGGCAATCAAACGCTGTATTTACCACATTCAACAAAAGAATACGCCAGTACCGGAAAGACATCATTCGCTTGATTAATGAGTCCTCCGTGTCTCTGCAAATGGACACTGCATCAGATAGTGCCACAATTGCGCGAGTAAACCGAAAAATAATCGCAGGCCTGCAGTTTGAATCCACGTGCCGTATGGCGCGAAATGTACCAGGGAATCATATTTCGTTTCTTAGTAAACTGTTATGTAAATTCTAATTTCGCTATTTTCATTGCATTGGCATTTGTTATATCGAACGCTCTAATGACTTGAATGTATTAGAAATCGACTGGCAGAACAGTTGAATTTGTGAGATGTTCCTATCAACTCTGTTTGTCACTCTTCTATCCTTTCACTTTCGAAACCCTCTTTACCATTGGATTATGCGCATATTGATGTGAGATCGCACAACAGCGTTGCACCAACACCGATGGAAAAGTCTTCAGACATTTTAGAGCTGAGTTTAGGTTTATGAACTAAAGCGAAGGTCACTTTATATCATCATTCCAGGGAGCAAGCCCGTTTTTTGTCCAAAAAGATCTGTACCCTACTCAGCTATCCCACAGCTTGAAGCCGAGCTAGGTCGTTTAGAGCAGTTAGGGGCACTAAGAAACGTGGCATACTCAGCACGGGCTGCCCGAATCGTGGCCCTGAAGAAAGCAAATGATGCCGTCTGCATCTGCGGTGATTTCTCAGTTGGTATGAATGAAGCTATACTGACGCTCTAGCGCGCATTCCCAATCTACGGTTTTTTTCAAAACTTAATAGGAATGAGTCTTCTCCAAACTAGACTTTTCAGATGCCTGTCTGCAAGCAGAAGCTGAAGTATAGTCCAAAGAGCCATTGACGATCATGCCCACAGAGGCTTGTTTCATTGTAGCATCTGCGGTGGCCAAACGGATAAGATTGCGGCGTTTGGATGTGAAGCTCGCGGGTTCGAATCCACCCACCGCCGGTCAACTTCCCCACTTGGCAGTCCTTTGTTTGCCGCGACCCCCTTCCTGAAAATCGATGTACGTTGTCGTTTCATTAATAAAGGAAGTAAAAGATGAAAGATTTCTATTTGGCGTTAAGTGTACGCTGGCTATGTTTCCACGACTTCTGGACACAATACTCAGTGGTCTGTCATCTCATGACATACGTGAATGACATAATGGGTGTTGGTACTTCAGTAGACTAACATCGCACATATATAGCAGAGGTCTTTGGTCATACTCAGTCATACGGATTTCAATTTCAAATGTCGAAGTGCATGTTTCTGCTACCGCGTATCAGTTATCTCGATACCATAATAGACGTGAATGGAAGCACGCCGGATCCGAACAAAACTGCAGGGCTCCAATTTTTCCCTGCTCCGTCAAACAAAGCAACACTACAACCCTTTTATGGCACGGTGAATTATTTTGATAACTTCGTACCAGATATACAGTCCTTACGTGTGCCTTTGAACAATCTTCTTAGGAAGAAGACCAAGTTTTTCTGGCCATCGCAATGTCGAAATGCAGTCGAGAAAAACAAAAATGCTCTTATATCCGACCTTGTGCGGACGCGTTATAATCCCCAGCTTCCTATCATTGTTGCAGACGATACCAATGACCATATGATGAGTGCAGTTTTGTTACACAAACTGCCGAAGGGAGTCAGAAAGCGGTGTCACGTGTCCCGTATGTTTGTCAAAGCTGAGAGAAAATACAGCTAGATAGTAAAAGAAAGATTAACATTAATTTTTGCTGCTAAGACTTTCAAAAAATGCTTTATGGACGCCGGTTCACATTATGCACTGACCATAAACCCAAAATTGCTATTTTTCGTCAAAGAAAGGCATATCTGTTCATACAGCCAATAGACTAGAACTTTGAGCTGCTATCGATTTTGTCATACAATACATAGGCCCAAATAGTTTCAGACTCGGTGATGCGTTATCCCACCTGAGTCCCCACAATGAACAAAGTCAACCGAGAGGATGGTGTGATAATTTCAACAATCAGTGTTGGTCCTGAAAGCACTCAGCTGCTTCATTACTCAATACGCAATTTACCGGTTATATTCAGCTCGATTAGCAAGGCAAGCCATAACGATCCTACGGTACAACACGTCATGTTCTGCTCACGCAACGGCTGGGGAGTCGCAAGCACCAACTCCAAATTAGGCATTTCTATCATCGGAAGGAAGCAATGACAAATGTAAGTAACTGTCTGATGCTATCCAGTCGTGTGGTAATTCCAGAATGCCTTAGAACCCAGGTTCGTCATATGTCATCCAGGAATGATGCGAATGAGAGCTATTGCCCGACCTTATGCCTAGTGGCCAAATATGAATTCAGATTTTGTTGACCTGGTGCACAGCTGTGACCGATGTGCATTAGCAGCCAAAACACCTGTGAAATCTGACCTCTCACCTGACCTTCACCTTCTGGGCCTTGGGCACGCGTTCACATAGATTACGCCGGGCCTATGAACGATCAATATTTTTGATCGTCGTTGATCCAAAATCAAACTGAGCGGAACATTTTTCAATGACCAAAACATCCGCATGCATTACAATAGCTACACTCGTTCGCTTTTTCCTCTGTTCGGTGTTCCATCGACTATAGTCACAGAAAACGGTATGCAATTTAGATTGGCTGAGTTTAGACAGTTCCACAATGGCATGGATGTAAATCATTTGTTCCTTGTATGATCCACAATTCAGTAGATGGGAAGACTGGTTGGTGAACACATTCAAGACTGCTCCTCAAAACTTACAGGCGAAGGAAAGTCTCACAAGCACTTTTAACGCTTTCTCACGGACCTATTGCGCAATGCCTAACTCACCTGTGCCAGATGCGAAATCACCAGGTGAGCTAATTTTTGTAGGAGACGGCTGAAAATACCACTTGATGGAATGATGCCAGCTACCCCGATTGGCCTGAGAAATAAAATAATTGAAGACCAGTATAACCGACATCGTGGGATAAAGTTGCCGTCTTTCAAAACAGATGACTCCGTGTATGTGCCTGTGTTCAGTGGGAATCACAGAAGCTGGTTGTCTGGTGTTGTTCAGCAGCGAACTGGAAATTTTATGCAGGCTGTCAAGCAGAACTTAGACAAGACATGAATCTTCTTCAGAGTCACTTCCGAGACCATTCCACATCGCGATTGTCACAAGCTGCTGCTTGATATTCTTCTAGACACATTTTCCCTACCCCAACAGCCAAATGGCAGCTCTGACAGAGAGAGTGAATCAACTTTTGAGCGAAGACTTTCGAGGCAAACGCATGCACCAATTCTGAGGGTAATTATTCAGCCACGCAGAGAGACGTGTGAATGAATTCCTCAGTCGAGGGAAAATATTACAGAGACGGTTGCGCAAACGCTTAACAACCTGTTTTACTATTTTCTGGTTCCCTGGTGCCATTCTTTATTTTGACCTTACGGCGAACGATCCACGTTATTCGGTACTGTGCTTGGATTGGTCATTAGCTAGCCAGTCACCTGTCCTCATGATGCACTTAGACATGAATTTGAATTCAACATGTTAGTATCTGATGCATCGATTCCCAGCGCCGTCTTGGCTCTGTCCTATTAACCCTCGGTTTTAAAAGAATCAGAATAGATTAAGGTGGTCTGGTCAAGTTTCGTTCGTGTCCACAGAACGTCTGCTTCGTTCTACGCCGTTATCCGAGGCAGGCAGTTGCTGGAAGTGGCTAGTCGGAGATATAGCAAGACAGTATTAAAACGTCAACCAGTGGACTTGCTCTTGTAGTTAGACTGCCGGGTTGGGGTCCACGAGCTCCCCTCAGTTAAGGGTAGGAGATAATAGGCGATAGGGCTCAGCGCCCAATTCAGTGGCTACCTTGCATTCGATATTTTCCCCCTCTTTAATAGTTGTTCAACTTATCCCTTTGCATTAAATCTTCCACCGCTGACCGTCCTCATTTTGTTTTGAATAAATGGTGTTGCGAGTTAGTAACTCAAACCAGAGTACTTTGTTGAAAAGTTAATGGTTGTAAAAACGGAAATGGACTGATTGGACAGGTCGCATTGCCCCAGATGCAGTCTTCCCTAGCAAGCCGTGCCAGTAGTGAACAATCAGTCTTTGTATTTCATTAGTACAATCACTTGTAATTGCTTTTATTCTAATTTAATGGATCAGTTGGAGGTACCGACGGAGGCTCAACAAATGTAAACTTGGTGAAGGTGGGTAGTAATTCTGGTTTCTGACAGGAAATAGTATTCGGGAAATTGCTAAACAGTCTCTGAGGCAATCACGTCTCATGGTTGGCAGATAATCCACCGGTTCCACTAACACATCATTATGAACCAATTCAGGATTAAAGCAAAGTGAATTCTATAAACTAACCTTGTTTCGTACAATGCGATTGATTGATGAAACTGAAGGCACGTTTTCCGGTGTACAAATCTGGTCCTTTAGCAGGCGATCACGTATCTCCCAGGCAAACATAGTAGGACTGTCCTCCTTGTACTTGCAAATCGCATCCACCACGGACGGGGTGGCTACCTTTGGTTTAGAGCCGCCAATGATACCCGGCCTAATGCTTCCTGTTTCATAGTACCTGGATATAAAATCGATTAAAGAAATGTACAAAAACGAACCGATTAGGGGATATATATATATGTGTCAATATATATATAATTGTAAAGGCTCATATGTATCCGTGGCGGAAGACCTGATTAAGAGGCTTTCGATTGAAAGCCATTCAATACGAGTTCGAGTCCCAATTTGGATTTGATGAATGCTTATTATCTAAATGGATCCTAACAACTTTGAAGAAAATATTTTTTTTCGAGATGAACTTGAATAGGACACAGTCAATTAATATGCATGTGGAAATGATCCCAAATTTTCCCACCCATATCATTCACCTTTGTCACATTCTTTCGATCATTCTTCTTGTCTGGAACAAGATTTTTAAACCAGTACCCCTTGCCATGACTATGTCGACTCAGAATGCCAGTGTCGAACCTGGGACTAATATGAACATACGCCATTTAGCTTGGAGGCAAAAGACTCATTTAACTTTCAGCAAGACAGCTTCTAAATGAAGCTACTGGCCAATAGTTGATATAAAAGCTCACGGCTGTTGTCATACTCCCTAAGTGAAACTCGAATTCGAACTTCAGTCAAGGGAACACTGAGCACTACAGCATGAACCGCTGAGACAAAACATGGTCAGTGTACTTAGCTGTGTGCAGAAAAGAAATCCAGTTTACTTGGCAACATTTAGCTTGATGTTTGTATGGGCACGATCACAACGTACCTCGGGTGAAAACCGGGTGTCCGACGGGGTGAGTCTGATCATGATCTAGGCATCTGCAGGTGTATTTGAATGAAACATGACACATCTCAAACACAGACTTTCTCATTTCCTGTTCATCGGCTTGAAAAGTCGTTTGGTTGTGTGCAGATTTTGCCACGCTATACGTAATGGACTTCCAATTACATGAGTCCAGTATATCCGCAAACGACCGTTTGGGTTCATATACTGTCCCCCGAGTGCCCTAAAGTTACGAGGGTTTCTCATTTACATCGTTATAGAAGTTTATACGAGGACTGATTGACAGAAGTCAACCACGACCGGAAAGGCGCATCTGCTTGTCGGTTAACATAACTGATGTTCTATGATTATGTGACTATTAATAATTGTTCGTAATGTTCTCATGGATGATATGAAGCTGGAGATCGATGAAATGGTCGAGTCGAATTTCCTTAGAATGTATACATAGGTCAAGCTTCAATGGTGGGGTCACGTGTTCAGTGGTTGAAGCCGAATTGTTCAGGAAAATGACTGTAGTACAATAACTCTCCCTTTTCTATCAGGCCGAACAGTTCAGTTCAGTGTTTTTTAATGTGTGTGTACGTAAGTGTGCGAGTTTGTGGGGTGTGTGGATGTAAATGTGTCCAGGTAGCTGAATGAGGCGACTGGCCGGATCCCATGAGAGGATTCGTGTGACCAGGTACGATTGTCCCCGATTGCCACTCAATCATTCGGTTGGCAATAACAAACTAGCAAAATCGAGCTATTGATTCCTCTAAATAGCCAATCATTAAGTGGTCGTTAAATGACTACCAGGTACCCATCATCTTCATCTGTTCTATCAAACAAGTGTACAAACATCATTTGTTAGATTTTGCCTCTTCGGTCTCAACTCCGCCACCATCAACGCCCCACCCCCAGAGTTACGATTTGCACACACCTACGCGTTCTGTGTAGATACAAACGAGAGCGACTGTATCGTTTCTAATTCCGTTTTCCCAGGTCCCCTGTTGTTACTGACATTCTAACCAATCGGAACTATTGGTTCTCGCATTCTTTTCGAGAATAGCTTATTTTGGACAATACGCATGACCCGCTCCCCATAACATCCATACAAAGAACAACCATTATGAGCATGTGTACTCGTTTGAGTGTGAACGTGTCTGTATCACGGTATGATCATTCCTAGTCACAAAACTTGGAAGGGTTTCTGCAAAGCAACCAAAACTCCCCATAGTCCACTTTTGCCGCCCATCTATCAATCTGTCTGCCTACTTCTTTCTCTTCCCGCCTGTCTTGAAGGTTTCCTGAGAGCACATCCTTGGTTCCTGGTAGCACTCATGAACCTCAGTCACTTCTCAAAGCTGCCAACAACAGACCGAACACGGGTGAGGGAATCAGCGAAAAAGTATTCGTATGGCGAGAGAAAAAAGTTACATGCTTAAATGTGCGCGCGCGCATGAGTTTGTGAGTCTGTATCCCCGTGGTCGGTGTTTGCTCGGATTCAATGGAATTTTGTGTCTGAAGCATCAACACAACAGTGTGTAATGGGAATAGTGTTTCGGATGGTATTATTTTTTTCGCTGGACATCGTAGGTTGACCAAAATCCTATTTCTATTTCTATGGACATACTGTTTGACAACCATTCGTGACCATGTGCACATTCAGACAAACGACAATTTCAATGAAATACCAAAAAGCTAAGAAACACTCTCACAACAGCACACACACATGCACGTGCGCACTGACACACATCACCGATACTTCTTCACTCGATGGGATTGTAACAAACCATATTTCTATTGCTTGTATGCCACGAATGGATGGTAAAACCTGAGGATTCGTTGTTGTTGCTCATAGTGAGCACATTATACAGTGTGCCACTATCTTTCCACGTATGTGTACACAAAAATGATTAGATACACGAGGAACGGAGAAAGACAACAACATTTACGGGAAAGTAGTTGCAATGGCGATCTGATGCTGACTTTCGTCTAGTTTGTACGTCACATTCATAGTGTCGTCAATATCAATATTTTCGTTATTTTAATCGTATTTGAAACACACAGTGTCGTACGTAAACGGTGATTCATTACATACAACAATGAGAATTTAAATACTCCCTGCTGGGATCCACGGGCTGGTGTACGTACGCCCCTTGGTTCAGCCACGTTGTGTAGGGCAATCAATGAGACAACGTTTTCGCGGTAAAATGAGGAAGTCTGTATGCTGTGTCTATGCATACGCGTGATATCAGTCAACGTAGTTAACATGGTCGCTAGTATTCTTATTTATCCATTACACTTTCATTTTATTCGATTGACTAATCACCTTCTCTAATGAAATGATATAGAGCTATGTTTAGAACAAATTTATGTATTTGTAGATACATCAGTTGTTCTCAGTCCTGATTGGGTTTACAGTCTCTGATGCATCCGGTCAGACTGACAGTGACTATTCTGGTTTATGTTAAATATCCCCGAATTTCCTACTCACAATTATCGTAAAATTTATTGATTTACTGAAAAAATAAACAGGAAATGTTAGGCGACCTAATATGGTGTGAGCACCTTCATTTTAATCCAACACCATTTCACAAAGATGTCTTATTCCACAAATATTTTCACCGCTCGGGTACTTAAATCGCCAAGACACTCCTCCCTCCCGCCGCCGGGGTTTCACCAGGCATTGAGATAGGATATTTCAAACTAAAATGTTACATTTCACTTCAAAATGGTGTTTTTTCAACTGTTACCTTAAAAAGTGTTAGAATTAACCACGTCAAAGTTTTCCGGTTCCCCTGGAATATGGCCTCACCAACTTGCCTTGAGCTCACCGGTTAAAGTTAGTGCACCACAAAATCCGATGTCTCGGTGTGCGGATGAACGCCTTGGAGTCTTGGGCATTGTTTGTTATTTCGGGTTCATGAGCAAAGAGAACACTATGAAACGATACTGAGTTTCTGTCCTTGGTTCATATCGGTAGTAATCCATCGCATCTGAGCAACTTCGGTAAAATTATTTCTCATCATTGAAATAAAACAAAAGGGCGTGAATCTGTCATGTTACATCGATTTCTGTCCCAATAAACAGCTTTCGGTAAATCAGAATAACAGCCATCTTTTCCATTTTCTCGTATTTGACTCATGATACAGATGTTATAGTTTAATTAAGGGTTCCATCCCGAGTTCACTCTTCATTTCTGAAGCATAACATGCAAACTCTGACTCGTAGACTCTCACCAGCCCCTTGCCCTTGGCACAAAGTGGCGGAAAGTAGAGCACAAAGGCTGGGGATATCAGCCATGTAACTTACGGAGCTTAGGCCACACTGGATTTTCCTCACGTCTGTTCGGTGCACGTTTGCATCAATCACGGAATGGTCTCTTCGAATTTTCCGTTGTTGTTACGTGAAAGTTAGTGCGACATCGTCTCAAGGATGTCATGACTGACGAGAAAACGTGTCAATCTCTCAACGTCCAGTGATTATAGGACGTCATTTCAAGGCAAGCTGATTAGGTTATCAGTAAAGGAAACTCAGTCGTTTTCACTGATTTCACCTTTACGACAGCTCGGCTGAAAAACGGTCTTGGTAGGAGATTCAACTTTTTTTCTTACCCTCTGGCTATCGTTTAGTAGACCCAGATTGCAAATTGACAACCAAGATCTGGGTTGTTACAGATTTTGCGGCTGTTGACGAAAATCAAACTAGGTTATCAAGTACCATGACTTGGTCACACAAGTTACAGATGACGGGCTCGTCTGTTGGATGCGTACCCCAACGGTGTACGTTCATTCAACCCTAGGCCGAGCTGCTAAAAGTAGGCCAAGGCAAGTATCTGACGTGGTATCGTAAGAAGCTCAAGCACGAAACACTATTACGGTGGCATTCTGATAAAATTACTTTAACCCTCCGCGTTAGAGATTACAGTGAGAAGCGTGACTACTTCGTCTCAGAGCCATATCACGCTTTTAGGGCACGGCGTCCATGAGGCACCGAGGTGCCTTATTATGGATTCAGTATAGTCTCTTATTCATTCTACCATCTGCATTTGGTCTGACGACGAAGCAGCCTTCCGGCCCGAATGAGTAGGGCAGTTTTCCCTGGTTTGCTTTCCGATTTGAGAAACACTAGCAACCTTCTAGTCAGATGTGGGTTGTGAAACGTAACGTAATTCTCCGCAACAGAATCATCAATTAAAACTAACAAACTGGGGTGACCAGCTCATTCATCCGTTTTCTTCTGTGAACTCTCTGTAAAATACAACTCAGTGGGCCTCGATCAGTCGTGCCGTTAGGGTATTCAATGTGTACCATATTCTTTACAATATCATATTTAAAATAACTGTGTAATCACCGGGAAAGGATGTACTGTTTTTTTATTGGTTTAATTGTTTCCCGGCACAGGACGGAATAGGTCAACCATTCAATGTGTCGGTAGTCTTTACCAAGGCGGCTCTGAAATACGAAAACTACGTTGGATTCGTTCACGATACCCCGTCTGTCTGTCTGTCTGTCTCTCTCTCTCTCTCTCACACACACACACACACACTGTATACAAGTTTCCGAAACTTTTGACCATTGCTCATGACAGAGATTTACTTGACCCTGTTGATTTAAGGCAGTGTCGCCAACCTCAAAGTCTCTAGCCATGTCGTGGCACGACTGACGCTAATTGGTTGAGATATGAGTAGAATTCTTTCGGTAACACTCCACACATTGGCGTTTTCACGTGCGAGCCTATTAACGCATCCAATTTCGGAGGGAGAGTGACCATACCGGGAATGGCATTCAACCAACAATGAGGTTCAGAATCTCGATGCTATGTCCTGGGTTGGACCAAGGTTCTGAGGCGAAACGCACATGCTGCCAACTGTTAGTTCACCTCGTTCGCATATGTCTTGCGGAAGGGGGTAATACAATAACTAAATTACAGTATTTTTGTTGATTTTTCATGGTGATATGGCTTTAGAATCAGTTAAATCACTGTAATTCCGTACTTAAAATTTCATGTCACTAATTATCTCCAAGATGGTTGCCATAATCAGTGCAGAAATGAAGATAACGTGACACCGGGAAACTTTTATTGCTGCGTTTACGGTGGGTTAACCGATAACCGACCCCCTTCCCGATTCATTAAACTACAAAAATAAAATACCATCTCATTTACAACCAGTCTGGATTGCGTTCTGCGAGTCGAAAGCTCTGATATACGATTCTGTATTCTTAATCTTGCTAACATACATTGGCATTTCTACCAGGGATTTATCTGATGATTTTCATTTCCCATTATTGTGGCCACACAACCTAAAAAGATAATACAGAGAAAATTTAAAAGGACCTCGAAGTCATCACTTCGGGGTTTAAGTGGTTCCTTATTATAGAGCTTGTATCAACTTGTCCATCATGCCGGACAACAGATGCGGACCAAGGAAGACCGATGGTCCGTCGAACCGTTTAGCCCTTAAACGCACAGAGTTCGTTTTCAGCGGTATATTAGACTCCAACGCCGAGTGACATAGCACTCATTCGTCATCAGTTTTGCGAGACCATTGGCCATTGTTCACGCTGATTGCGAATGACTTCCCTGTTCATGGCATAATGAGCAGTCTAAATGACAGGTCAAATCTTCCACTATTCCAGTGTGCATTTCTGCTGTACCAGTTGGGGAGATTGTGTGTTGTCACTAACTGTTTATGTCCCCAGCTGATAGAAACCTCATTAATGAGTAATAAATGCACAAATGACACCTCTGAGGTAGTCAATTCTTGCTCGAACACCTTTGTCGATGATTTCGCCACATACACTGTTGGGATTACAAGACTGCTACGAAGTTTTTGGGGTCATTCGTCCCTCACCGGTTATTGCAATAAAATGGTTTTTCTGACTTCTGAACATGATGTACAATCTATGATTCGCTTTGCAGTGTCAACATCCCACTTGCCACTGAAAAACGTGCAAGCAGTGTACATTTATTTCATTCTTGTTAAAAACCATTATCAGTGCACATCCATCGCGCCTTAATTGGGACGCGCACCCGAGACGAACAAGTGTGAGTCGAACGACTCAGCAATTGAGCTAGCCGAACTGATTGATCCTCAACGGTTCATCGAACATCAACACTACGTGGTATATTGTCCATATCTACAATCGAACGAAAATAGCGTTGTGACAGAACCCAGTGAGTTAACATTTTAAGAACGATTAGGAGCACTCAATTATAGACCGAGTACACTTACCGACCGAGAATCTTACTCACGCATCCGTGCGACACACGTAGTTGTCGACTAATATCACAAGGTCGTACATTTTGATTGGCCAACTGAACTATCTGCTGCCTCACTTGGCTTGGCAAAGGCCGTCCATTCACGAACACCCCACCCAGTTGGTTGATACCGCCGTGACCTATGCACAAAAGAATTTGTATCGTCGGCGCATGGGTGTGAGAGGGATAAAAAGAGAGAGAGAGAGAGAGATAGATAGACGGTGGGTGAAGGAGAAAGTAGCGGAAAAGTCAGGTAAATAGGGAAAGTATAACGGCATTTGTGAAGTTATCAAATTGTTACTTTGTTTGATAAAGAATGTTACAACAACCATAACAACAGCAACAACAACAACAAAAGTTTTCATCGAATTCGGCCACATTGATTTAGCAGATATTTTGATATCGATTACTAACCAACTAGGAAGACAGGTTCTCATGGTTACACGGAGAGTGAGTTAATACTGCCGAGTAAGATATTATCTGTATATGTGTGCACCTTGTGCACGAAGTCATGCTAATTCGACAGCATTGTCGCTCGCCATATTTGATGTTCCGGAAAAGCGTATGGAACTTTGATACCTTCCGCTGTCAATAACAGCATGGAGTTATTAAGTCGTCGTTTTCCAGTCAGGACAGTTACTTCTGTACCTGCAAGTAACATTTGAATTGACATTTACTGTCAACAGGGTACAACGGCCTTCTATCCGCGCAAAGCACCAGCTATAGAGTAATAGAAAAAGTCACTTGCTAGGCGTCAGTGGAAAGAGAGCAAACACTAAACACTTCGGACCTTACTGAATAAAATTACAAATAACCGTTTAGTAGTGTATTTTTCTTCTATCTATCACCTATCTGTTAGACTCTCTAGTTGGTGGATTATTTCTCTCGAGAATATTCTGATTCATCCCATTTTGTTTACTTGAGTTTAGCATTCCTCTAGCAGTGGCAGCTCCGTTCTGATGAGTCCAGGATGTGTCAGTCTATGTTAACTTACCATATTTTTCACAGACTAGTACACAAACACATGCGAACAGATGCACACGGTGAAATTGATCTGGAAATCGTTTTTCTTTCCGAATGAGCTTCGATTTTCTTCCATCTTTCATCGTAACACTGAAAATGGGCCAAGCCAAATAGTAGAATTTCATACAAACACTGGAAAACGCGACTATTTTAGAAAAAAAGATTCCGAATCAAGATTTCTGCTCGCCCATTTCCGAATGACAGGCTCATCAGTCGCAATGCGTCTTGGGCTGTGTGTTCACATGACAGCTGGGAGGGTAAGTTTTGCCAACAGGTGAGGAATTTGTCTGCATGAATTCATGAGTTTGATGGTGTTCCCGGTGAATAGAAAGAAAGAAATTTCAGGTTACTAATTCACGAAAGTTTATGGGACCGTTTTCAGTTGTACCCAGATTTCTTGGACATATTGAACACTACGTCGTAGACCATGCCAAGATGGATTTAAGAAATTGCGCAATGGAAGCAAAAAGTAAAATCTATTGGAATTAAAAAAAAACAATTCTGCGAGAGCGAGAAGCCACTCAACTTCTTTAGTTGGTACTTGGCCCACCGACCCCGGCAACTGGGCTCAGTGAGAACCAACCAACGGTCCCACCTACTTGAACGTTAGTCGACCCACGAATGAAGTGCAAAATTGGGGCAGACTTATCCAACCTTTGGAACTTGAGGAGCCTAACGTTCAAGTGTTACTTGGGGCTAGTGACGGGTTAGTTTTGTGTCCGTGTCGTTGGCAGTCTCAAGAGCCTTATAAAGTGTATAGAAATAAACACAGACAATGCAGGTTGTTGAATCGAATTTCTCTAGTCCTTATTTCCGAACGTAATGCTGCGAGTTTCGAGTGTTGCTCCGTTGTGTTAGCATTACTCGCAACAGTCCAGATTCAACGTTCCAGAAAATAAACCATCTTAGCACTGACAACAGTATTTTTCTTTCCCCATTTCCAGACGTCACATTCCGTCGTCTCCGTAAGAACGAGTACCCATCAACCAGCCTCGCGCACACGGACAGACGCAAACACGCGTGCAATTACTGATTCGACTTAACGAGCAATCAGTGTGTTTGATTAGGCATTTTTGCGCACGGATATGGATTGAAGCTGTAGACTACCGCGCACACAAACACGTGCAAAATAGCCTGCATACTAATCGGAAATCCCTTGGTACCGTGCGAGGCTTTGTCACATCCTTCCTGCCAGCACGCTACCACCAAGGGGTACACAAGCGCGCATTCAAAAAAGGCACCTAAATGGGGAACCGATTTGAATTTCTGCAAGATTTCATTTGTCACGCTCGATCAAACCCAGATTGCTCTACTGTTTCTGCTCTGAAGTCACGGCAACCGGCTAGCGAACTCGGTAGTACGCATGTTCGTTCGGTTAGTCGGAGTTTCGTTCGTTCCCATTCACTCCCTCTTTCTCTCTACGACGGCGTTTATCTATTTGGCCACCGAAACAAACAAACGTAAGTACACAAATACACAAGAGTAGGAACCGGTGCACGCACGTAAGAGACCAGAAAGTTGGTGGTACAGCCCACAAACTAACGAGTCAGTGGAATGGATGAAAATCTGTACGGGTGAATGAACATAATGATATACGGGAACTGGTTTCGTTTTCAATTTCGCGGGCGTAAAACAGCAACAGCGGGAACAATGTGGTCGTGGTAGCATGGTGACTGAATCAATTCATTCCCAAGGCATTAACCGCAATAAGCAAAGCAAATTGGCCAAAATGGAGTCCGAAGCGCAGTCAGAGGAGGTGTAAATATATGTTGGTACCTGGTGACGACAAGTGGTAGGCAGAACATTAGCAGCCGCCATCGACTTTCACCTCCGATGCACTTAGACCCACATATTTCTCCGGACTTGTTACTTTTTCCGGAGAGATATTTCATGATTGAGGCCCTACCGTATTGACGATAGAAGTTCTTATCGATCTTTGTGTAGTGGTCGTCTAAAAGTGCATGAAAATTGCCGCCATTGAAACTAGAATGCGACAAGCTGGTCTCAACGTCGGTCGATAAGGCAAAAAAAGTGTAAAGAAACTTATCCATGAATTACAGAGGCAGTCACTTTATTGTTCTGTCTATTAGCATGTTTCTCTAAGTAAAATAACAATTTTCTAGGTCCTCTAGGGCTCAAAAGCACGGTTTTGAATCTCACTGGAATAAGAAATTCGTTACATCGGAATATATATATATATATATATATATATATATATATATATATCAGATCTGACAAACTATTTGATTTATGTAATAATTTTGATAAATTTTCGCTGTTGTTTTGAATACTCTTTAACTGAGGAGGATCGCTGTGGCTATTCACGGTTCCGCCAAACGAGATAACCAGAAAAGTAATTTTTCATATTATCTACCTGATAAGACAAACACGACCGGAAAAACGTCTGAGAAAGAGATATTCATTTGAAATAGATACCCCAGTGTAGAAATATGATTTTGATTTTAGTTAGGGAATGAAAAATTGTGAAACATTCAGCTATGTTATGTCATTTTTGCTCGAAATATTTAACTACGGATTTTTTCCCCCTCATTTCTCCCTCCCCCGTGGTCTGAGCTCATCCGAGCCTCATCACGTGACACATTTCGACCGGCCGGAGGTGAATTATTTCGTTCATTGACGATAGGAGTGTAACTCCGACTGGACTAGATGCCAATGGAACTGGCCAAAACATAAAATGACGGGTTGCGAAGTGCGACAAAAATGACTGGTAAGAAGGTGATCATTTCAACTGTAACTGGGGGATGAACGAATCAAAACTAACGAGTGATTTGGTTTGTAGCTGATACAGCTATTGTATGCTCAGTTATATGTTTACATTATAATTTGGTCCAAAAAGAAAGAGTACTTTATCTCCTTTTCTCTATAGACTTAATCCGTGACTTCCGATCGGAAGAACTCTCCTCGAATATTCACCAAACTCATGATTTAGTACACAGAACAGTAAAGTCTAGTTTTTCACAGCATTTTTTTGAATACTACAGTGCGGACACAAAATTGTCGCCATCGTGGTCCATAATCATTCCAAGAGGAATCGTTGGCTGACACCCTAAGAACCGCGTACTCCAGATATTTTACCAGGAAACCTTCAAGGCTAAAGTGTGACAGTGGTCCTCGATGAATACGATTAGAATTCGGTATCTGACGCGAGTGTTGGCTATTCGTGAAGAAGACAGACAGACAGAGAGAGACAGAATTGGACCAATTCGAAATACCACCCAGTCACTGACTACGAAATTGCTTGATGATATCTATATCTGGCCCAATTCCTAACGAAATACAAACAGGAAGGCAATACTGTTAGTCCAGATTCGATTCCGAAATTATTGTAAAGTAGGTCTAGAATTTGCGTTACTATCTCCTTGTGGCACCTGATTTTGAAGGCATTTAATTGGGCTGACATATTCTGGGCCGACAACTTTAGCCGCATTTAAATCTCACATTTTGGAATACATTTTGGTTTAAATGGAAAATTGAGTGGAATATGATACTCTAGCTTCGAATGGATTATTTCATTGTCTGGTAAAAATGATATCATCCCATTATTTACAAGTGTCCAAAAGTGGAAGGCCTATGGCCGAGTGGGTGCATCATAAACTTCTGTCGCGCGGTACTTTGGGCTGCAGGCAACGAGATCGGAACCAATGAGATCCTTTTTCCATTCGGATGTTAACAATGACTCCAACTCTAATTACGTCTCATTCTGAATAACTCAAAACCAAACGTAACCTTTTTAAATGTCTCTGTTTATTGTTGTTCCTATTCTAGGAACTGGTTCAGAACCGATCCGAGGACACTATATTCTCTAGCTGATTGACTACGAAATGCGTTCATCCCAGAATCCCTTCAATGTAATCTTGCCTGACACAATTTAATGCATCGGTGGCTTTAAGCCTGATCTATGACCAAGTCGGAATCGCATCAGACAGTCAGTCGAGCACAATGTGGATTGGAAGTTGAGAGCTCATCTATGGTGTCCAAATGTTCTTTTCCATTTATTAGGCTGAAGTGATATCAACTAACCACCGGAAAATTCAGGGATTTCTCCAAAACTGTGTGGTTTTTCTTTTGCACTGTTTCTGCAATTCTATAGCGTGAAATTTACTGCAATGCCATTGAAGCTGAATAGGACAATAGTCAGTTCGCTGTCCGACATGTGTAATGCACGCCAACGAATGGTTTCTTATAATATTATTAATTTGAAGAAAAAAGGGTAAACATGAAGTTTCCTATGGCACTTCATTGTCAGTATTCACATCAATCTAGAACACTAATCTTAATCTTGGTGTTCGAGTCATCTTTTGGGAAACAAAAACGAAATACGCTTGAACTCAGCCGCTAAAAACGCTATATTTAGCATTTTTCATATCAGACTGGGGAGTGGAAACAAAATTTCGGGCATTGAGAAAAGGAGAAGCATACGAGAAAATTTTCCTACCCGTTTTATGCTCAATAGGAGCCTGTTTTCAATGGGGAATGCGAAAATCATGTTGATCAGAAAAGACCTTAAGAATACGGTGGTCTAGGTGGCACGCGACCATTTTGTTGAGTCTAATGGTCACACTAGGCTTTTGTTATTGATGTTCAATGTACAGTTAGGTTTTCTGCAATATGCTAGTTCGTGGCACCCCGACAAGAATGAGGTCAGTAGCACCGTGTGCTGATAAAAGGAACACTTGTTCTAGCAGTTATAATGTCATCACATTTTCGGTTCTCTGTTGGCACTTGAGCTCAACTTTGACCGTGTTTATTAGCTTTCGTTTGACTGTTGTCAGTCTGTCCCCTTTGATGCCGCTATTGACGGCAACAAAAATTCAACAATGGTTAGAGCTCCCCTCTTTTTCGCATTCCAATAAGACACGTTACCAGAAGAGCATGTGAACAAAGATTTATGGGGCACTGGAGCACTTGCCAGTGGGTTGCTTGACTAACACTGTCACGGCCATCTCCCATTTGAATGTCTTCAGAAGAAAGACACCGTCAGTTACTTACCTTACATTCGATGATGCTGCAGGTATCCCTATATACGTCGCAGGTTATCCACACCATCTTAGGTGCACGTTGGCAAGGTGCATGAAATACGCTGACCGACCTCTACTTGGTGAGAATTTCAGCGATTCACATTATTCTTGTTTTGTCGTGGTAATGAATAACGCGGACCTGCCAAACACATGCTGGCACCCCCGTCATGAGCTTTTCTCATCGACAATGTATAAATCAAGCAACCAGCGAACAGCTATAATCATCGTTCTTGCCTAGGAAGACTACTCAGCACTCTGGCATACGTGTGATAAGGGTGTAGTAGATTTCTGTCCTAATTACTTCACTTCACCACTATACTTGCCCACGGCGTTGGAAATTCTTTTGTTTCCGAAGACTCATTCGCACAGCGAACTGCGGAGGTATGGCTATATCAGTTTGACTGTGTAATTGTTCATGCTAGCCGATACCTGTAGGGGGCCTTGGCCCACGTTTCGTTTTCTGTTTCGGTTCCTACCAGATCGGTTACGCAAACCCTTCGTAGACCGCTGTTCTGGTGCAGGCCACGGAGGATTTCAAACTGAGCTGAATAGAAAAATCAGTGCTTCGGGGTTGCACTTAGATTTGATCATGCGATTATGTTGAATTTGTTGTTGTTTTATTGCAACGATGCCGTTTTGTGATCAGTTACTAAGAGACGTTCGAATGAGACTTTTTAACCGGGTCATATGATCAGAATTTACAAATGACTGTTCACTTAACGCTGGTCGAGATATTCTTGTCGTGTACTGTAACAGTGCACTGATTACATTTCCTGTTGAACCGGGTTTTGACGATGGCATACAAAGTATTTGTTATGTGAAACTCAAAAGTTGTAATACACGAGAATGGATCCGGTAGGCTAGTATGCATGTTATCACATAACAGATGGGTTATAATCGGTAGAAGCAAATATCCATTTGTGGTGTTAAATATATGGTAATATTTTCGTCATCCGTGAGAAGTTCATTTAGGGTTGTTTTGCCTCGCCACTGATGGATACCAGAATACAAGAAGTTAAGAGCTAGAGAACGAGCCGACCATTGTAACTTTGTCAAAGATCTAGAACATCAGTTTAGACAACAGTAAAACAGTTAGTCATTCTAACAGAGAAAAATAGAGATATGGAAATTTCAAATGAATTTATGCTTCTGAAATGTCAACCCAATTCATTGAAGAACTAATTTTTTCCAAAAATACTACTGTTATACATACGGCGTACACTACTAAATTATGATTATTCTGTCAACGGGGGCTAACCAACCGAAGTTAACAACTAAATCCGTATGAAATCATCGTAAGCTTGTCTTCCAGGTGATTTTCCACAGAACAGAAGAGTTTTCGGCAAAATGAACTAACTAAAGCCTACCATACCGGGTGGATGGAACCGAAATCATCCAGTTCCATTACAGACATCCTCGCGCGTTTTCTAACCGCTTTAGAGATTAAGGGTGAGTGTAATCACTGTACGGTTACTCGGTGTTTCCCCCACGTCAGTGAGAGAACCAAAAGCAATTCGTATCCGAAAAGAAAGTTACCGATGAACAAAACACTTCAGTGACAGTCTTTCACGCAATGTCTTAATTATGTACCTCTTAACTATGTAGTTCATCCGAGGGACGGATCAACTTTCTTTATCTTCTATCTTTTACTTCCTTTATTAACGAAACAAGAACGAACAGCAGTTTTCAGGAAGGGGGTCGCGGCCAACAAAGGGATGCCAAGTAGGGAAGTTGGCAGGTGGTGGGAGGATTCGAACCCGCCACTTTCACGTCCGAATGCCACGACCTTGTCCATTTGGCCACCGTCGGCCAGATCAGGAAACGGAATCGCTAGGAATGGGGGAAACCGAGCTCTCCCAGACCATTCCACGTGCAGTCGATTGTTATGGCGTGTTCTTCTCATAAATGAACGCAATTTCTATGAATTCCCGTTAAAACGTGGTTAATTTGGCCATCGTCAAAAAATCATAACCATTAACTTGCAGAGTTGCATCAGTTAAGTGTGGTGAATACAAGATAGTCGATGTATCGGAACTAAGATTGTCAGTTACAGAAGCTGATGTGACTTGTCTCCAGGACCTCATTCTACCTACGGGAAAGATAAATTTCAAAGTCCTCTCAAATCCAATGCACTTATAAATTGACGCTTTTATACACGTTAACTCAGTGAAGTTTTCACCGAGTTATCAAACAATAATACACTATGGTTTCGTTTCCCTGGGATTTCGCGAAAGCACTGTCTACACCAGTGATCGACAAGCTAGAGGTAGGCTGACATAACAAAGTATACCATTTAGCTATACTACTCAGCTTGGATTATCTATTTCAAATCCAGTAACATGATCTCAGTCCTTATTTCGTACTGGATCGATTTCATCTTGGTATGTCAGAAACTAAGGAGGAGAATAAACGGCAGCTTCTCAGTTAGCAGCACATGGCTTCCATCCTTCGCAGTGCAGTTACCCTTAGGGCAGTTGTATAAATCAAACCAGTAAGCGTATATCTGACAGCCGACTAGTCGCGGATGATCCAGAGAAAAAATTCTCGCAATTACTAGGTAGTCCACAAGTAGATCAGGGCTGCTATGGAAATGAATCAGTAATGTTACCAGGGATACTCATTAAAATTGTTTAGTAGTAATAATAATAGCAACAGTAAGTATTATTGTTATTATTATTGTCTTCATTATCAATGCCGACGTCTCCTAAACAGCCCGAAAAGATTTAAAAAATCGACTCCCACTGAAGCAAATAGGCCATTTTAAAAGAAAAATCCATAAGTATCTGCTACTGGTTAATTCTGTCCATTATGCGGTAGAGAAATTTCCATGTTGTTCGTCATGAGTTTTCGTCACATTTAAGAAGCTGGCTGTAGGGGTGACACAACATGAAATGCGAGATATGCAACAGATTGATCACAAAGGCCGTTCAGGTAAAACATTCAGCTGTTTACGACTGGTTTCACAATCGAAAGGGGGCAGACAACAGTTTCTCATTTCTCCATGAAAGATAAAAATTATCTCGAACACAAATGCCATGACGAAATGGACAAATACAACGACAAAAATTGCTTAGTAATTTCTTTCTGAAATTTCGTTTTCATTGTCTGTTCTATATTTCTTCCTACCGTAGTTGTATCGTTTTGACCGAACTAATCAACTGAATTCGGTTGGACTTGGCCACCATCGTTTTTTTTTTCTCGCTCGGATTAACTTTATCGATCAACAGCTAATTTCACTGACCACGCGATTTTGAGGATTCCGGAGTTTAGGTGTTTCTCGTTCACAACGTTATTATCGCTCGTTCTTGTGGCCAAATTTGCGCCTTTGGGCTCCTCATTGACGGAATATGGATAATTCATTACTTGTGCATCAATCCCCCTCCAAAAAACGGGACAGCCGCTACAACCGTCAACCCAGAGGATTGTCTCGGAAAGAGCCTAAACCACACCGTGTGAGTAACCAGGCCTCAAACTGACGTTCTCTCGTCTCGGTCACCCGAATATCATACATACATACGTACATACATACATACATGCATACATACACACACATACGAACACTTCAACAAATACACTCTTTTCTAAACTCATCCACGTCTGTTTGTGTCTATCTGCGATTGTTTGATGCTGCTTTCGGTTTATAAAATCACCGGGATCTGTGAATCACGTAGTGTCTGGCCTCCCGTCCCATCAACCGAATATCCAGACGAGAAAACCTACTCCCTTGTGGACTCTGATTTGCCTTGGTTCCCGAAAATGCAATAGCTAAAATGCATGGCCATATGTCCACAAACAAATGCGTGCACAAGCACACGTATATATATATATATATCTATATATACACACACAACTTTTAGAGAGACAAGTTCTCAGTGAAAATGAGTTACCCAAGTAGTTCGACTTCTAATATATACCCGAACACGAGGGTGCATAAAAGTACCAGCTAAGAACATAGTCGTACGGAGTACGCACAAACGTAGCATGACCAATGTATCCGGAAATCCTTTGGGCTTTCAAACGACCGCACGTTTCGGTTTGTGTCTAACATCAATAATGCAAACATTTTGGGTACGAGTTTGGAAAACCCCAGAATGTAAACGTGCGGGTGGAGCTCGTTCTGTTATCCCCGCATCTGGCAGTTCACCGGGGTTAAATTCATTGAGTGATTGAAATCTGTGCTTACGTGTGTGTGTGTGTGTGTTTATTCTTTGGGGTGTGAGTAGCAGAGACAGGGTGTGGGAATTTGCAGTTGCAAGGAACGTGATATGTTGGGTGGCTAGATGGACTTTTGGTGAAATCAGAACTTGGTTAGCAAACAATATGAGAAATACAGACATGCAAGATTCAGGCCGAAAGGCAGTTGTTAGATGCAAACATAATAAACATTACTATCTGTAGAACGTGGGACAAGGACGGAGAAGAGACGAAAAAATGCACTAGCTTAACTAAGAACCGAAGAACGACCACACACTTTACCAAGCAAATAAATAATCTGTAGTGTGAACGTGTCATGACGACAAACGGTTTCAATTCTCTATTTAATTTCACTATTGTTTTTACATTTTGAAAGCATTCGAACAGAACAGCTTCCGCAGAATCAGTGCAACACGGACTGATTAGACGAGGATGAGATATCACCCTATTTTACGCAGCTAGACATTACGGGTTTAGGCTTGCCGCATTGTTGAAGAACCAATCTGGCAATTAGCCAACATCGATCGCATAGGCATCAAACAGAACAATTGCAACAAAACAACCAAGGTTGCATCGGTGACTGAAGTTGTCCAAGCATTATTTCTAGATGTTTTTGGTGTACTATATGAAAATATTCTTGAACGGGAAACTTCCAGTGTTTTTCTTTTTACCACAGATTGGGTTAGATTAGAATTCACGTGGGCCATTCTGGAGTAGTTCGTTGTCTGTGTTCTCCATGCGCCCTAAACGGATGCATAAAACTTAGTTTCGCCCTTCCTTGCGTTATTTTTTCTACACTTCGAGAGTAAACTGCGAAAGTTCAGTAAAATTAATGAACCAATGTTTTATATCAGCAACTGATTCTTAGTGACACGCAAATGACTCGCCATGCAACTGAAAACTATTGAGTATCAAGGCTTCGCTAGACTGCCTGCACTGTGATGTCTTCGAATCGTCGCTTGTTGTCCATCACTCATGAGTTTGTGGTTTGAAGAACAATGGCCTATGACCCGCGGAATTCAATGACGAATAATGACGCTATCGTATATTGCTGACTTTCACTAGTCTGCCAACAGTCATTTCGAATAGCCTAGAGATTTTGATGTCCGGGTTGTATCGTTTGCTCGAGGTTCGCGTCGTGGTTCGGCCTTGATAATTGTACACTGCTGATGACTCCTAAAACGTTGACACAAATGCACAGTGTCTCAATGGGCTTTCGTGAGTCGTCGAGCCTTGGTGCCGCATGACAAATCGTCTGTAAAGAGTATTTGTTACTAATTAGATGATAAAGGCAGGGATTCAACGACCTTACACAAAACTCTTAGAATAAGGCGTTTTCCTGTACAGCTTCGGTAAAACCTGCAGTTCTATACAAGGACGCGGTTTGGCGGCCACTCGAATAAGCAACCTGCTGACAAGAAGTTGCAAAACGGATGTAAGATAAGCGTCTTTGGGCTCTGCAGAAGCAAGCTTGAAAAGTCTACTTTGTCCTGACTGTCACGAATGCCAGCCTGAAATTATGAGGCAGCTAATTATTTGATGTATCATTACGGATAATGAAAATAGTAGAACAGCCCTGATAAGCTGAGAGTATTGATCATAAACCAGAAGGATGAGAGGTCATCAAAAGTTCAGAGATTAGTGCACCGACCATGCAGATTTCCGCCAGCAAAACAATGGCATTGTACCGAAAAGGAATGCGGGCAGCAGCAAGGAAATAAGCAGTTAGGTAGCATCGCATTTTCTAGCATATACTGCCAAGTTTAAAAGCTGGTAGGTCCTTTACATGGTTCATACCCCTCTGGATTAGTACAGTATTTTGCCTAACTACATATAATACGAATAGGGTGTCGGTGTATGAGCGGCGCCGATCAAGCGGTCAATATCGTGCCTCCTATCAATTTCCCCGCCTGTCAGCCTTTGGTTCCCTCGACCCCCATTCTGAAGAGGGTGGTCTCATTGTCGTTTTGTTAATAATGAGGCGTAAATAATGGTACAGAAGAGACAAGTAGTGAAAGAGGAAGAACTGGAAACGCACGAAAAGCGAGCTTTTGAGATTCATTTAATGGTGGAGAATTGTTGTCAGTAAAAGTATACATCTTATCGTGTGATAAGCGGGCTTGTTCACTTTGGACTTCGACTTGTGTTTGAACTTCTAGCCAGGTATATACATACAACTGCCCAGTAAATTTGGTGAATTATTTGGTAATTAGGTAAAAAATGTAAGTTTTCGTAATGAATTCTATGATCACCGTTTGGTACCTAGTGGTTTTCGGAAATCACTTCGTTCCGACGGGAATGGAATTGCAAAGTGCAAACTGACTTTCTTAGTATGGTGCCTAATTTAATCATTCAATGAATCGTTCTGTAACTTCATTATTCACCTCCGAACTGAATAACACGGACGTACTGAGCAGCTGCTTCAGTCTTGTTATGAATCGTCTTAAGCGCGAATCACTGTACCCCAACTTACTGATCATCTGAAATGAGAGATAGAATACGAGTGTAGTAGGAACTTCGTGGCTAAGTCATCCGGGCTGGGTAGCGACCTTTGGCTATTGGGTGCTCACGTATTGTTCTTCACCGTCTGCCCGATTTCCCGATTGGGCTGCCTTTCCGTAGTAGGATAATACATTTATCTTTTACAAACAATCTATATTGTTTGACTTACTGATAGAATCTTAGGTTGGGAAGTAACAGAGAATAAACGATGTCAAATTGGGTTTCAAATTTGATGAACTGCCAACGTTTTAGATAAGTACTTGATCAAATCCGGTATCTGCGCTGAAGCAAAATGGTATAAGTCCATAGAACTACAATAAAACTGATAAAATCTGAGAATGCTTAAAAGAAAGACCAAGGGGTGAAAGATTTCCAGTGATACGAATCCTCTGTCTGCGGTGTTTCTCACCGCAAAGAGCCTTTTATTGCGCCTATAGGTTGCAATTGTATAAAAGATGCTTTGCTTATTCAACCCCAATGGTTTCTGGTATCTCTATCCACCGACTGTAAACGTTCAGATCTAAACAGATAATCCGGACGAAGAAAGTTATGGTCCAATCTCCGGTATGTGAGAAAAACACGGCTGCACACAACCATCCTTGTTCTTCGTTTACGGCCAGAGAAACGATCGCCATTTCGGTGGTTAGCCGTGATCAAGGTGAAGTCATAGCAAAAAAGGGGCCTGGAACAAGCAATGAAAGTGCCGGCGATATCGTAGATTTTCGCATGGGAAGCTTTTATTTCATAAAACGTCACAACAATACATCCGTGACACTGTTCTCCTACAGACGGAGACCGTAGATCCTTGCCCGCCTTTTAGAAATGATCCCGTTGACAGAGACGTGCGAATCGTGTTTTCCGAGCACCGGCCCTACTTTAATCCGGACTAGCTTTGGGCCCCAGATCTGAAATGAGCAAAAGGCCTATGAGTTGATCTATCAATCACCGGCTCCCAACGGTTTACGAAATCTGTATTTCGGTTTGGTGCCTTTCAGAGCAAATCTTTAAACGAGTACCTCGATGGGCCGCCTCCTAAGGTTTCTCCCTACTTCGTTGTGGGCAGCCGAGTAGCACAGTGTTTACAGAGTAATCATGAATTTGGCGGGTATTTGGTGACGCAAAGGATACGTCTGGAAGAACTGTCATGTGTGACGAAATCTAAGAAAGATGAAACAACTGGGCGGTACTTTCGTGAAGTCCTAATGACGGGTTGAACAACAATGCCGCGTAGTTATTATTTTTTGTGGAAAAACGTTTATGCTTTGTTGAGGTAGAATGGTATGAAAACGATTGTTCACATTACAATTTTTGCCTATGGACCAGTGCAGAAAGAAGACCAATACTGGCTCTTGTGACACGAGGTGCCTGTGAGGCAAGATCACTCTATTACAGTGTGCACGTACACGGAAGGGAAGTGGAGGCGCTGCTGATGTATTTGCTCTCCGGGAGGAGGGTGGGATGGAGGGATCTGTCTGGTTAAATTCAGATCGAAATCGAGATTGGTTGGCTGGCTGGTAATGCATGACCGCTTGTCAAGTGTACTGACCGGGAAGAGGAGTTGTAGTGCTAGCAAATCAATCGTTTTTGTGTAACATTACAATGTTGTTGTACGCGGACTGTTTGGATCTACAACCAACAGGCGAAAGATAAAAGTTCAAGTGAATTGGCAGTAAGCAGTTCACCGGGTGATCGAATCAGAGCAACTAGCCAAGATTTTACGTCCTGATAGTAATTTGTAGATTAATTCAACAGCAACAAAAGTATCCAAGTGAAAGGAAAGATGGATTGTAGGTATGGACCCTACCCCCCAGAAATTCATAGAGGAATATCCTAAATGGGGAGTTTTTAGCTGTTACTCGAAGGTCCAGAATAAGATATTCAAAACTGAAAAAGTCCACTTTCAGCCTGTTGTAACACTGAATACCTAGTATCCCTTACTCCAGTAGTGGAGTTGAAAAGTAACCACACGTTCCCACTGTAGGCAGAAATTTTCTTTTAGTGCAGATACCATGCCTGAAAGAGATCGAAAGTAAGCCTCCTACAGTTCTTCGGTCTCGAGCTTACTATCTTACACCAAATCCATTTCTAGTAAACAAGGGTTACGTGAAGTCAAACTGAGAAATATAAGTGGTATTTCACATAGCTGAGAATTATCGTGAAAGCTTGACGAGGATCAAAATATCATACACACGGAATCTCGTACAATTCTGGTGTATATACGCGCTACAATTCTGTATCGTCCTATTTCGTTATTTGTTGTCGGATATTTGGTTCCATTATGTTCTCCGCTCACCGCTACAATCGCTCGGGATTACTTTTGTTCAAAAACCGTACCGTTACTCAACGTGAACTGGGATCACGCATTTCTGCACCTCAACGATCTTCTCATCTATTTCAATGAGGCGTTCGTGCTGGCTAGCAGGCAGCTCTTAAATGCCCCCCTCCAGCCAAGATGTCCATTCCAGCATTGTTGAGTGCCGATATCCACTCTCTGTGTACGAAAATTTCGGACCTGTCCCTCACACTTCAATCACCGATTCATGTTCACACGTGTGTCATCTACATACAAGAATCGTGGCTGAACCCTGATATCGCTGATGCACTCGTATCGATAGACAGCTTCAGACTTCATCGGCAGGACAGAGTTTCGGGCAAGAAGAAAACTGGAGGCCGTGTGGGAACATACATTAACTCCTTCTGGTCTGGCAAGTCCGAAGTTGTTTATACGGACTCACTAAATGGCACTGACTGTCTCGTGACACAGTGTCATCCCAAGTTTTCTTGCCATACCAGTACAGTCTTACCGGACTTAAATATTGCCCCTTTTAGCTCGCAACACAATATTACATCATTTTTCAACTCTTTTCTAGCATTTATTGTTCCTCTTCTTGAGGATAATCTGCATATTATTGTGGGTGATTTCAGTCATACATCTACCCTGCCACTGAGTGTATTTGATTTGACTGATCTCTACGTTTCTCCCACCAGAGGCGGTTCCACTTTAGATAGAGCAATTACTAACCACCCCGATTTACTTACCTTGAAAATGC
>LUCM01002120.1:53575-85968 GCA_008360955.1 Fasciolopsis buskii | reverse complement strand
CAACATAATGTGGTGAAGTTCAACAAACTGTTCAGAACCTGCCTGGCTAAGGCGTTCGACTCAGAATCGTTCGTCCCGGGTTCGCGTCCCAGTTCGGGCGCGGGGGGTGTGTATTGATGATGATTCCTAACAAGGATGAAACAGCTGTACAGTGCTTCCATGGTTTCTTTATGGTCAGCTGAGCGATGATAACACATGAAAAATTATTTCATGAAAACATTCAATCCCCTACTACTAATTTGTACTTGTTAAATAGCTTGCTTCTGTTTAGGTGCGCAAGCTGCCTGTCAATCGTGACAGGCACTTTAGCTCACATACCTCCTCAAACACTGCTCATTTGATGAATTCAGTGTTATTTCCAAGCTAAAGCCCGCTATGCGATACCCATTTTTGATTCACTGAGAAGCCATTTTTAAGAACATTAAAATGACACCAAAATAGCTTTTATAGCATATATCCTTTCAGGGTTACAAAGGGATGCGTAGGAGAAGCTGGTTTTTCTGTCCGTGAAAAGCACTTGTGGATTTCTGAAGGACGGGCCGGTTGTCTGTCTTCCGCAAAATCAGAAAAAATTGCTCAAAATTTATTGCCACAAAATGCTGAGAAACTCGCAAGAATAAGATGAATAACATTATTATTTATTTACGAACCTAGGCTTCTCTGGATAACTTCATCTGTTTAGCGTTCACTCATGCTGGTTCGTTTTATTCATGGCTATTTCAATTTCGGCAGTGAGAAGAATCTGGACCTGAGGAATTCATCTATCTAGAGGGAATCATGGGTTTTAATTTCACGTCATACTTGGACTATTTCAAGGGAGAGCCAACGGTTCAACCCTCCCCCCCGGGATTTTTGGCAGTCAGATTAGGTCACTGAAATGAACAATCGGTATAGCATCGCACTGGCTATGCACATGAAGAGCAATCAGGTGGCTTTCTTGTCTACTGTATATTGCAATGCACAGAATAAAGCAAAATGCGACTGGAAGTAGAACCAGACTTTTCTTTAGGCAGCCTGGTTGAAACGTGCTCACGTTTCATCGGATTCATTCTGAACTCCAAGGTGTAGATGTTACTTCAAAAATTGGGTTTCCCACCGTGACCCTCACATTTCAAACTGTTTCAAAACTAAGTTGTTTTACCGATATTCTGAGGGATAGAAAAGACTTCTATCTTTCGCAGTGCATTTCAAATTGACTTGAAATTTATCGCAAGCCTTCACCCCTCCAGTGGATCAGATAAACTATATCTACCGCCGTCACTTGGAGCACTGGAATGACAGCGTGACAATTGTTAGTTGTCCTTAGGCCAAACAAAAAACAATAAAATAAAACAAGATAATATGCGCATTCACTTGAGTTTTACTCGTCAGCTGGAACTCATCCGGTGACAATCCGTTTGTTTGGGGGACCTTTTAGTCACTGAGCTACCACGGATACAACCCTCTAAAGTAATTGAAGTGAGTAAACAGCCATTGTTTTCACTCATTATACATATATATATATATGAATACATCTGTGTATTCCTTTATATAGAATTTACTACGAATATCCAAACTTGCCTTTCATGGTCGGTGTTTTTGTCGGTTGGCAGTGACCGACCATCAAATTACTATCGCCGATCACAGTCCATATGCCAAAAGGGGTTACTCAACGACTGTGTCGGATTCTCCCTCCTAATTCCCGATTTCCAATCTTGGGAAGAAAGCCACAAGATGTACGCGTTTAGATAAGAAAGAACAGATTAGCACCGGGACTGGTTAACTAATGAACATCAATAACTGAGGAATCGATCACTTGCTCCTAAATACCTTTTCTTAAATTAGCGACATACTGACAGCGTCTAAATTATGAAGACACTTCTTGAATGGTTTGCTTCAGCTACGAAATCGGTGAGCGGCCTGGACATCCAAAGGGTGAAGTCAAATGTCTTATTCACGGGCCTAGCATAACTGACACCTGATTAATCTTCACTTGTTGGTGTCTAACCGGAAATAATTATTCATTATTTTCTAAGCAGTAGTTCCTTTTTAAGTCGAAAGAATTCGTCCGGAAATAATGGGATTTCTGGTCGCCGTGTGAGCAGTAGCTCAACGATTGGCGAAAAATCTTTATTTGAAAACCGCATTTCCACCTGTCGGAGAAAACTGAGGCCATGCAATGTTTGCAACTAACTAGTCTCAGTCAGACATACACTAGCATGGGTTCCATCATCGAAAACGAATCAAAGCGGTGGACGGATGGGGATGAAACGGAAATGCCCAATGCTGTTAGCTGACCGTAATTTTGAGTGAAAAACTCTCCGATTGACTAACCACAGTTCGACTTATATTTAGGCAGATGTAGGAACGGGTTCGCGTCCCAGTTCGGGCGCGATGGATATGCACTGCTAATGATTCCTAACAAGGATGAAACAGCTGTACAGTGCTTCCATGGTTTCTTAATGGTCAGTTGAGCGATGATATCATATGGTGAATTATTTCATGAAAACATTTAATCTCTTACCGCTAACTCGGCAAAAAGAATCTCTCCGCTTCAGACGACTAGCAAATCGGGAATAAGCAATCTTGTGTTGTTCTAAGACCAAATTAAAAATCTGAATAAACACTGCACTTTGTCTAATTTCGAGAATGTTTGGTTGTCAGACTAGTTAATGATTAGAGTAGAAATTGTTGAGAAAAAACAGTGAAAGATTACTTCACTGCCAACATTCAACATCAGTTGTTATGCTTGTTTCTTTTTAATCTTCGAAAATAAAATAACTTCATTGAGAAACTTCCATCCTGTCAGTATCTTATCTTCTGGACTAAAATTATATCACAATTAAAATAAACGACTGTGATAGACAACAGTTGAGCTACTCGAAACAGCTCACTGGTAGTCATCGTTCTGTTGACTAAAGCTGCTTCAACTGTTACATTCATTTTAAGCCGCATTCAGTTTGAGGTGAGATTAGAGCGAACTGAGTGGTAAAACTCACGGTTCTCGATCATGTGCCAAGGTGTCAAGGCGCCCCTACCATCCAGGGTTCCATCGATGGCGTTTATAGCATTAAGAATTGTGGTTGTATTAACTCACCTTTTGCTCTGCCTGATTTCGACCGACCGTAAATTCCTTGAAAGTACTGGGCATGCTTATGCGCAGCCGCGGCAGCAGCCACAGCAGCCGCCTGTGCGTAGACGGATGGTGTGGCAGTTTGGTACAGTCCCGTCTGCGGACTGACACCTGTGTGTAACGCAAACAAGGGTTGAGAGTTGACTTGTCCCGGAGGAGATACACATGTTGCCACTGTCGAGGAGAAGTAATTCTGCCTATTGGTGATGTTCATCCCGGTCGAATAGGTGGGCGCGTAACCAGCATTTCGGCCATAGACGAGCGTCGGAGGAGGGGATTCAGAACTAGAAAATGATTGACTATCAAGACTGTTGTAACCGGCAGCAGCGGCCATTGCAACTCCATGATAGAGACACGAACGAGCATAGGTTGCAGCTGCAGCTGCAGCTACCACAGCACACTGACAGTGCGGTACACTAAGGGCCAGCGAGGAATTATTTGCATCACGTGGCTGATTCAGATTTTGTCCAAAAGAGTACGCGGAATTGCGCGCGCGTTGCATTCCCGGCGGCGGCGATTCGGCGTGTGCTGTTGTTTGGAATTCGGACGGTAGAAGCCCTGGAACACCCGCATAGGATGAATGGGAATTCAGGTCGGGTGATATGCGTGTAGGTTTTGTGTGGATCGAGGAATCAACGAGAAAATTTAATGACGACGCAAGGGTCGGGTGTTGTGCGCTTCGCGGGTAGATCTCGTTGCAGTCGATGTTCAGTGTACCGGTGTGATAAGAAGACAAGTCCGTGGAGGATAAGGATGATGAACCCGAAGAGTTGAACGAAGCTGCTTCGTTGTGCATTGAACAAGCAGCAGTACCGAATCCAAGGGCTGCTGAAGGCCACAAATAACTTAATCCAGACATTTTTCAATCTTCTCCTAGGTCGAATAACAGGCACTCAATCAGATGCAGCTTAGCACTGGAAGGAGCAGTTGAGGCAATTGATGTTGCGCCATTGAAGTTCAGTCAGCAAGAGTCGGATAGGTTTGAATGTATGTGTGTGTGTGTGTGTGTGTGTAAAAAGCAGAATTCACTGATCAAACTGTTCTGGTGCTCCGCCCCCCTGATCAAACTAACGAATATGAGGTCAATCGCTCTGGAGGTAAAACGGATTCATTCGGGAAGAGCAAAGGTTCGTGCATTCACTGGTGCTCAGGTTGCATATTGATGATGAGGGTGATCGTGGTCGTGGCGTTCAAAGTGATGACGACTGCGAAAGTTAGTGATGGTTAAGGTTACAATGAAGATGATAATGACAAAGGTGATAAAAGACCGATGAGGAATATGAAATGAAGATCGTCGTTTAAATGCAACTGAGTACAAATCGACTCGTGTTTATGCAGTCTCGTGGACGTGTGTTCCTACGGCCACAAAAACGCACATGAATGTGCATGTTACTCTCCTCTAGCTTGTCTCACAACGTATACGCCTAACCATACTAGCACACAGGCACACTCGTTTCTAAGGCAAGCTCAAAGTGTTCTTAACCAAACTTCCAAACGGCAAGTGAAACGATTGGTTAAGAATCACACCAGTGAGTTTGAGCGTTTTGTTTCTTCCACCATCGGGCGTGTTGAGGAATGGGAGAATGGTAACTCACTTCGTACTTGCTAGTGCGTGCACGTGAGTGAGCAGGGAATGAGGCGAGCGGCAGTCAGATAGGCTGATGTTTTGCTTGTTTGTGTGTGTTTCTGCTTGTGTGCCTGTGTGTGTTGGGAAGTTCGAATGTGGACATTCCCACTGCGCGTGTGACGGAGTGACAATTGGTTGGCCCAGACCGGTCAACAGAAGATGTGAGCATTCGGTTACTTAGCTTGCATTTAGTCTTGCCTGTTTCACGGCTATCGACGAAACATTAACAACGAGCAATAAATCTTCCTGTTCCTCGTTTCTCCTCAAATCTCGATACACTTGGACCTGATCGAGGATTCAAATCAAAGGCTTAATAGTGCTTTGATAACATCTAAATCTGCGTTCATCCTATAGAAACTGAATTTTAAAAGAAACTACAGCAGCTGCGGCTCGAGGATTTTTTGATACACACTTTTTAGGACTTGTTGTTCAAGGAACACGAGAGACCTCTATCGGTGATCTGCGTGTGCCGAAGCAGGCACCCATCCACTGATTGTGTGGTGTTTTTTGGTTGGTACTCTTCCCTGGTATTCCTTGGTGAAAATGGAACGATTGAACTTGGTTCATTTTTATTAATCGATTCTGACGTATGAAAAGAACAAAAACGACGGTAACCGTTCGTCTCATCTTTGGAAACTAGACAGCCGATGTTTTATTGAGATTTGGACTGATAAATCACAATTATGATTACCACGAAAAGTGACGAATAGTACTTTCTTGAACGCTAATTTGCCCGTAAACGGAGCAGAAAATATTCTAGCAGATCCCACAAGGACAGTGATTTTCTGGCCATTTCACAAACAGGTAAACTCAAATATGCGTGCAGATCTAGGCTACTCAACTTGCGTTTTGGCTTCATGAAAACTGTGATAAGAATTCTTTCTTTTGGGCGAATTTTCTAAAGAACCATTACTCCGCTCGTTCCCTTTACAGGTAAAGTAATGAGCTGAATATATAACTAAGATAATTGAAATAAACAGTGGGCATATTCAAAATGTAGCGAGAAGGCTCATTGGACCGAACTAAGGGAATCACAGATTTTGACTTTGTAATCTGTTCAGTACTTGAGTTCGTCGTTTTCAGCTACCAAATGAGACTTGTGGTTTTCCGCTCATCCACATGGAATGCACGGCTGACTGTGTTATCCTTGTTCACTGCAAAACTCGAGAAAGAGGATTCCGGTATCAAATATCTTCATTAATCGATAACACACGTTTGCTTTTAATCGATAACGCGTAATCGCAAAACAGCACTTTGAATTGCCTTCTTCCAATGCCCTTAAATTTTCCTGGACACGTAGGCAACCGATGGGTTGCGTGATTTGCATTAAGTAAAATAGCATTCAGTCTATTGAATTTCCCGCAAAACGGGAGAAAAGGACGAAGTAGACTGTTCACCATAATATCGACCATGTCGACACACTGACATGGTGAGATACCATAACGGTAATGTGCACCGTTATGTTCCTCTTTTCCGCAGAAAATAAACCGAAACATGAATTGATGCTGTGACCGATTATTCTGGCTTAGTATTAAAAATCAGATATTTTCACTCACGATTGGATAATTGATTTGAATATTATTAATTACCGCTGATACCTGCTTGTTATCCTTTTCATATACATAGACAGGTTGATGAACATGTACGCTGTGGCCCTTGTCCTAGCGTCCAAAGGACAGTTGACCACTGAGCAGAGGAAAATGGACGGGGATGAAAAAAAATCTCCGGTTGCCATCGTACGAAGCTGGCGACCGCAACCGATGTGCATATGGTTGGGTTTGAGAGAAGCGAGTGACAAACGTATGGGTTTCCTATCTCATCCCCTCGGTCGGAATCGCACTTTAAAACATTCGGAGATGGAAAACTTAATTGACATGAAGAGGGCTGATTTTCTGTCAACGCTAGCGCCAACTGGTGGTCATCCACCCTACTTCAACGAGACTGCGCATATCACCTTTCCAGGTCAATGCGAACGTGGTGACTTGCGTGCATTTCACATGTTGATCGCAGGCAGATGGTTGGACGTGAAAAAGAGCAGTGTCGCCTCAGTGTGCTATAAGTAAAATTAGTCCAGCTATTCGCGTGCCTGTAATTCGCAAAAAAGGCTAGTGTCGGGGAAGATTACTTTTTCCTGTAAACGCGGATATACTTAAGACTGGGGATTTTCGGCCATGAAGTGTTTTTGACCTCGCCTATACTTAAAGACTTTAATGAATTTCGTTCGAAATCGCCTAGTATAGTACAGTCGCTTCACCCGACTAAGGTGAAGCCGAATCAAGGAACACGAAATTTGCAAGCCTACTTCATGACCAGTTCATTTTTTGAATACTATGCGTTCTGTACTCTATTTGAAGGACTGGATGGAATACAATGCTCACGCATCATCTAACATCCTCAACAATCAAATAGCTCCCTAGATGTGTATACTTTCCACAAGAAAACGATGCCTATTATCATTACGGAAGTGAATATCCGCTTGACGTATCGTAGCCGCCCAGATGACTGTCATGAAATCCCAGGTGACCAAGCTTGTCTACAAGAAATTTCATGATCATCATGTTGAATTATTGTTATTTCCTAGCCATTTGAGGATTCTCAACCTCCTGTCAAAGATTTTTCAGTCTGTTCGTATCGTTTCTCGACAGTGTAGAATCATGATTATCAGTAATAGGTCGGCTCTGAATTCAAGCAAACTTGGTGTGGGTTTGAACGGTCGGTCGAGGCCTCGAGTTTTACCTGGGCTCATGAGGATCGCAATGCAACAGTTTTCCCACTTATGACGTAGACTGATCGGGTTTTATTTACAGTATTTCGATTGGCTTAAGAATACTGCGTCGCAATTCAAGGGCCACACAAAATTGGTCCAATACCTGACTTGGCCTTTTACCTACAACGCATATCTCTTAATCTGGGGAAGATTTCATTCAAACATGCCGACGGCAATTGTGTTTGACTTTACGAGAGACATCGCCGACTACCACACTACCGTGATAGGTAAGTATCTTATTTTATCAAACTCACAAAACCGAACATTATTCGATTTTGTTTACATTTGAGCACTACCAAAACCGTATTTCGTGATCGCTCACCGAGGTTTCCTGAAAACGTTTTCGGTCGCTCTACTGGATTCAAAAGCCAGTTTGTTCTGGCTTGAAATCTATAAGTTTGCACCCACCCGATTGACGCGGTGGACACTCGTCAAGTTTGAACTTTTCGTATTTTGTGCTCCCCATCTTGCAATTCGTTCAATTAGGGAAATATGGTTGACCTTTTCAGTCACCCCCTTTAACTGTGTTGTTAACCAATGGCCATCCGATTAGCGAGTTGCCAGAGCGGAATTGGATTAATGATTATTCGATTCGTTTGAGACGACATCCGCCGCTGATTTTTTCTGGCCAGCTTCATAAGATTCGTGTGTATCTCTATTTAGAAAATTTCCTGTTCTACAGCCTTTTCTCTGAGTGATTTCCCTGTCACTTGTAGCTATTTTCCCACAGGTTTTCATATGGCCACCGCAAACTGGTGGATGGTAATTGCGAAATATCCTCTCCGTTGAGCTGAGTGCAACGTCATGATTTCCTTTCCCTCATTGGTTTTATTGCACATTCATCCCTCGGTTGGTCCTGTCAACAAGGATATCGGATCTAGAGTTCACTGATCTAGGCACTTGCATCTATGGAAGTGAATCACCCAATCTTGGAACAATCCGGCAGACTGAATTTTCATGAAGGTTGGGAAAGTGCGAAAAAAAAACAAACAAATGAAGGAAAAGAATAGGTGTAGTCTGTTCGTAGGATAATTCTGGTCAACTGACCGCTAACGGAACCATTTCAGTGAGCGATCGCAGGCAGAATAAATCATCAGCACCATCAGCAGTGTCCGGTTTATCTTAATTCCGTTATGAGATCCATCGAAGATACCCAAGAAGCAAGTGCGGATTTCTGAATAGTCTTTATCGTCCGTCGTGGGTATCCGAAGCAGTTAACTTATGTTCATGGTCTTATAAAATAGTGTGAAAAATACTGGCATAGTAGGGCTATGATCAGTGAATAATCTTCGGACCTGTGTGTTTACCATCGGATAATTTGGATGCTTTCAAGAGGGGCGGAACGCTGGCCAAATAGCTGCTCATAAGTGCGGAATTGAGCCTGGGATATTCATATTCTAATGCCGCTCAATGACTGCAGGGCCGCCCTGGTTATTTTCGTCATCATATATGTACTCTTTCTGCACCAACCGGCTGACCAACGTAGTGTTTTGAATGGGCGCTGGAAGCCGTTTGTTGAAGGAAATGGGAAATCCACTCACATTTCATGTACTCAAAAGTTAACACTGCCAGCCGCAATCAAAACAACTTTTTATACAGCTTGCGTAAGTAACGAAATATGTGCACCTCAATCTCCCTTGAATAGTGACGTGTTATGTTACTCGATGCGTTGGCATGACATTGACGAGGCTAGTTAGAGGACTATGACCACGTTGTTCGCAGTTTGTCATTGGAATAGGGATTGTATTGCACCGAATATTCATCAAAATAGTCCGCGCTCGAGGACCGTGTCCGCTTCAGTACGAACATCATCTGTGTGACAGGCGAAAGATCGACGACTCAATGGCGGCCCGTGGTGTTGACTTTTGGATATGAAAGGTTTACACGGAATTTCCATTCCGTAAGAACAAATTCGTTGAGAAAGCGAACCAGAGATTAACTGCAGTTTGCCTCTGACTGAAATATTTAGCTACAGAAACACTTTAATAAAACCAACTAGACAATGCATAAGCCTTAATTTGGATAACTCCTGTGGCTGTTTTACATGTACCAGGAGACTATCCTTTTTCTAGTGCATCCGACTGGCCAGTCTCACTCTATTAAATCAGACGAATGAATCCCTACCCACATTTTCGTCTGAGTTCGAGCGAGAGACAACGTGTTTCCTAAGGACGGAGTTCACTGAGGGCATGGGCTACAGAGCAGTTGGAATGAAAGTTCATCAAGTGTCAGAATACCTGCATGAAAAGAAACAACAGAAACCGCGGCAGAAGGAGGCAAGTTAACTGGGTCGGTTTTACACGAACTGATGTTCACAGACGTTAATTTGGATGAAAGTAACCGCAAGGACCTAGATGAGAAATGGTCGTTTTGGATAAAATGAAAGAGACCGAGAGGCCAGTTATGAGGATTACACGCGGTATCCGTTTCACATCCACTCCATGTCTACTTATGTAACCCGCATTTTACAAACGTGCACTAAATTTCTGCCTGCTAGTGGATATTCGGAACCCCATCCCCCCTTAATTCCAAGTAGAAAACAAGGACAGTTACCCCATGCACCAGCGGATTGGTCTTTTCGTTTTTATATGAACCTGGCATCTCGTGATGGAATGAAACAGACGTAGCCAGTCTCTGTGTATCCGATAGTGTTACAATTTGGGGAAGTTAGTACGACCATATCTAGTGGGAATGACAAATGACCAAGCCCTTCTGGGAACCTAAATACTTACGTATCCTGGACTCGTTTTCGCATCGGGTGGCACTACCAGCACCCAATACGTGTTACACTGGGACTACCTGAATTAAACCAGCACGTTCTGTCCTATTGATTTACCATAATTGTCCTTGTCAGTGAATTATTTGGAGAAACACCAAATATGATTAGTTTCGTGAAGCTTTGCAACTTTGCTAATTTTCACCGTCCAAGATTTGCATGAGGAAGTCTGTGCACAGGGTTCTGAATTATCTATTGGTATCACTTGAAAAAGGGCATACAAACAGGGGTTCAATAAGTAGTACGCGGATTCACATACTGGGAGTCACAGCGATTTCATGTCGCTGACACTTGATCAGAAAGTGAAAGCTCATTACGCATTTTCCTGGTTGATTGGTGATTGCAATCGAATTTAGCTGCTCTTCATCTTGCGCCGTATTCTCGCGTCTGACGTTGACATCTTTTCATGATAAAAGTTCTAGCTATGGGTTTAGGGGAAATTACATCCTTCGGTATCAACACTTATCTGATTGTTGAAAACAATTGAAACATTATGGAACTGTTTTATTCTTTGTAGGCATTATCAGTGGATATCATTTACTTCGAATTCGTATTTCGCCCCTATTCCACAGAGCAGTCACTTATCTAGTGGGGTGGGTCGCGGACAACGACTGGCGAATGTATGCTGTATCATCTCGTGTTGACGTTCAATAGACAGTTGACAGTCGGAAGTTACTGACCCACAATTGATAGTTTTGATTTCGTTACGAATTTTTGCTTTGTGACCGCTTAACTAAGAAGATAATGCCCGGTTATTCGATTGTTAGATAGGAGTCTCTACCAGTGGTTTTGACGACATCACATGGACTGGTGATAAGACATTTGCGATCTAAACGCCAAGCGTGGCGATCAGAACATCATGAAAACAAGTTCTTATTTCTTCTAAAGTTCACCTGTATGCTTGGTGCGAAGCAAACTATCTGATGCTGCAACCTGGGTCGTAGACCAGCGCCAACGATCAAAACACATCAGCGCACGGGTTGGAAGGATCCGAACCAAGAACTAACCATCCTGAAGATGCATAAATTCAAAAACCAACTAAATAACTCTGAAATTTCTGACAGTTTTAGATATTTTGTTTAGCTTTTATGCCAAAAATAGCAGTCTGCGAACAGTCTAAGCAACAGTGGGAAGACTGAATGCTCGGTGAAAGGAGCTTCACTAACGTGACTTTTTTCTGGAATTCAGGAGATTCTAGACAAGTTCTACAAATCAACTTGATTTGAACTGTCTGTTTACTGGTTATCAAAGACATCGAATTGAGTTCAGCAAAGATTAACCTGTGTAGCAGCAAACTGGCAGAGAATCTTGCGAATGCTGTAAGTCTGTCTTCCTACCAAACTGACGAGAAGAACAATTTGCCGTCTTGTCTTATTCTGCATTTGGTTGATTGGAGACATATTGAAGATCACAAGACTGAGGCGATCCAACCTTCCGTGGCCAGGACCGAGTGGCAATGGGAAGTGGATTTAGACATGCACGCATGCTTGTTCACGCACGCACACATGAACACGATCAAAATAGGTGAAGAAAGATTATATCGTCTCAGTAACTCTCTTAGCGCCACAGAACTGACAGCTCTTATTCCCGACGCTGAGGCACACAGATGCCAGGCTTGGAAACATTTAACACACCACTTGAATATACATGTAAATTTGACTGATCAGTACTCTGACGGCAGCACAGACCCCCAAAATGACTTCAGCTGATGGATGCGCGTGACCGGCGAAGATGACAGACAGTACAGGATACCGTACTGCTTTACACAACCGCGAGTTGAGTAAATGGGAAAAACAGCACGATACCGTTCGGTACATTATCCGAAATAACCAGCGAATGAATTGACAACAAAACCAAATAACAATGAAAATAACCCACAGATAAGTGTTTAAACTCAACTGCGCAACCCGTCAGTCAAATGTTTTGATACCAAAGAGGAGCGGGCGGCAGGTGTCTAAAATTTTGTGCAACCTGGCACGGATAGACATTGCGTTTGGTTGATCCAGGGTCTGCGTTATCCACTGACGAAACTCAGTTGTCCTGTTGTACTGATTATGATCTCTCAACAATGGAAACTATAACGTACGTAGGAAACTTCCGATTTTTCTGTACACTTACGTTGGTGTATGTGTGTTGTGTACTCATAGGGCTTGTTACTTGACAGAATGCAGTGCATACTCCATGGTCGAGGAGTTTTTGCACGTAGGCTGCGCACGCGAAGCAGGTGACCGATAACTTCACTGATGTGCGCATCAATCCCGTCCTGCCTATACATTCGAGAGGCACTTGAAAAGGCACAACACGCTTCAGTGACAATACCATGTACTCAAGCAAACAGAAATATCCTTTGTTACTGTGCTAGGATATGATTTTGTACAGGCTGGGACCCGAAGACTTGTGTGAATGTGGTCTTTTGACCACCATATCGGAGATTGATGCACTCGTACATATCGGACTTGCTTTTCTAGTCTTCCATTTTTTACCGCTACAGTTTGCGGAACGTGCCCTGGGGCACAGTTTGGTTGGTTCAAATGTATACACTAAAATGCCAATAGAGTGCAGAAGACACGTGTGTTTGTCTGAAGTACGGCAAAAAAGTTGAAAAACTTGAATTCTTTTGTTCTAACAAATTGGAGATTCTAGAAGAGATAAACAAAAACGATGAGCTGCTTGTAAGTTTAGGGGGCTGTCAAAATCGGGCCATGTTCACACTTGACGCCGAAGACCAAATGGTACTGCCTACTGGGTATTCCCACTTATTAGTGAAGGTTTTCAAAATCATCTCATGTTCGTGGGTATGATATTAAAAATGTATAATTACGGACATTTCTGGATAGCGCACAAGTGGATGTAAAAACATTCGATTAACGTACAAACAACAATCAACCAAAGAAGCTGCATTGCTCAGTTTTTTGGGCAAGGTAAAACAATAGCGGCATAGGAAAGTGAAAGTAGTACATGTGGGCTGTGAGATTCGGTTGCTTGATCGTGAAATAGTACTTCATTGGGTTTGCATCACTGACGATAATTCTTATGATATGCTTGCGGTGATAGAGCAAGTCCGACAGTTGCAATTACTCGACCGGAATTTTGGGACCCCCCAATCTTTCTCAATGGAATTTGGAATGGAATTCAGCGTTAATCATTCATAGATCAGGTTTGATTAAGGACCAGAAATGCTATCTATTTTTGTGACAGGTAAAAAATGCGCATGTAAAAAAGGCAAATTTCATCTGCTTTATCCCTCTCAATTCCCTGTTTTTTCTTCTGTCTTCGGTCGAGTGCGTATAAGAACACTGCGCTTAACCTTTCCTCACAGAGCAAATAAAACTGATCACTACAAGTCATTATAAGAGGTTAAACCGGTGAATATATTCTGGTTTAGCAGCCGTGGCTTGCGTGAAACTGTCAAAAGGTGTCCCTCATTAAAGCTTTCGATTGTTCTGGATCCTGATAAATACAGAGTCAGCCAAGATTCATGATACGGTCTGAAACTGTCGTGTGATGAACATTCTTAATCTTTTACTCTGGCACAAATCCTGATTTTGCCTGCCTGTCACACACGGGCTCGAGAGTGAAATGCTTTCCTCAGGCCGGATTGCGTCACCATGTACACATCCAACAAGGTCCAGTTGATTTTGAGACATCTGAGTGATTTAAAATGTGTTCAGGTCTCACACACGACGACCTTAACTTTTTCATCTTAACGAACAAGTTGTAAGCTGCCATATTGGTGTTGGTTGTGCAAGTGTTGATTTTGGTTGATACGCTCGCTGAGCTTCCGCTGACGCTGGTTTTCCTTTTGTGTTACCCGATTCAGATGGTGTCGTGTGTGAATCTCATCGAGAATCATAGTCCCGCGGTCGGCATATTACAACAAATGAACTAGGCTGAATTGTCCGGACAACGACCATTCACGGGCTAATGAACGGAGATTCTCGGCAAAATCTGGTTGCAACCACATGATGAGCTGAGCGAACCGAATGTTCAGGCGTTGCTGAGAACGTCAAGGGAATGGAGTGTAAGCAGTGTTTCATTTCTTCAAATCGGTCATTTCATTTGTAGACAGCCTTTGCTATCAACGTAGATTTGTGTAATAATGCTGAGTTAGTCTTGTCGACCGCTTCCGGAACATGTGATGAATGAAAACGCTTTTATCCTGAGTAAATGATACATTCACCATCCTGTTTTGTGCTCTGGTTATCTGGTTACCTTAATCTAGCGGCTCCATTCGATCGGCTTAACTCAAATTCACGCCTAATTCGCCTAATTGGGCGAGAACTGTCAAAATGGTCTCTAGTTGGCCAACCCGATTGTGTTATTTATTCATTATGATCAAGCAATTTATACTAGGTCTCCCGTTAATACTGATTGGCCGATTGCCTTCGTTTATCGGTTTCAATGTCTCTTGCATGGTTTCCTTTTCAAACAGCACCCCTTCGCCTCTGAGCTTGTTACAGAGATCAGACCATTTTCAATCCGTCAGCCAACTGGGTTACTTGGTTGATTCCTTATTTGCCCTACGGATTGCAGTGTATCGCATCCTTGGCCCGTGCGCCATTCACCTGAGACCATATGGGCTTGTCGGTCAGCTCTATTCCCCAGACGTGATCCGGCCTTGGTTTTGTATGATTCATACTAACAAAACAAAACGGTCTTACACTTTTGGGCTCAGATCGTAACCTTACTTTATAAATCCACTGCGGGCCAAACACGCGATGTGTTCCGCTCATCGCACACCCCCTTCGATAAACCGCAGGTCGGCGACACCTGGAGAGGTTGTTTATACAAACCGTCTGATCTCTTCTAGGAATATGACGTATCAGATTTTTCATAAGTACGTCGTCACCAAAGCGCATTTTACATCGTCTATCCTTTCATATTTTTATAGTTCGTAACTGTATTGGGTCGAAACACGGAGATGGAGGGAAACGCATTTTTGCGAGTGATTTGTTGAATCTCCCAAAGTGCGACCAAGTTTATGTAGAGGTTCTATATTTTCTGAAGACGCTCCCCATTGTCATGATGAATTAAACCACAGAAATCAAGTCTGTTGTGCAGGAACCCATCCATGGGTTGCTTTGGATACTCATTACTGCTTCAACCCCAAATTAATCTTATGTTTCGACCCTTAGTGAACCATACTTCTCTGGAACCATGAATACTTCAACCTACTTGTAGATCTTATCACCTTTTCTACGGCAATACTTGTCATCATTGGAAGGCGATAAAAGCAGCCGTACTTGCTTTCAACAGGATGCAGCTACGGTCAATTCCATCCCATATCCGGATATACTTTTCGTGCTCCATGCAGGATTTCGACAGGATACTCTCAGTATCGCGTGCTGATGGGTCAAGCTGCCGGTCCACGTAAGGCAATATTCATAGGGCACGCATTCAATGACGATTCAAATCTCGAAGGAATTTCCTCCAGTTCTGTCGTCTTACGTCCAGAACAACGTCACAAGAAAGCAAAATTATGAAGCAGGATTGCAGTATGTTTTGTCAGGAGATCCGTGTGACTGAATGTATAGACTGAAGGAGAATACATGATTGTATGGGCCCGTGGTGAAAATCTTTCTGTGGTTTTGAGTCGAACGGTTGACGTTAAGATTATTTATGGATAGTGCAAGACTATTTCCCGAATAGTCACACTAAAACCGGTGGCTTTCCACTCCAAGACGATACCGGACATCTCCATCGGGTGAGAATCCGTAACGATAAACAAGCCCTAGAGGCACGTGATAAGAGGTCACATTCGCCCCCTAGATCTGAACCAAATTGAAACAATTAAGATTGTTTGAAGCAAAATATTTTGCTGACGTGTAACTTTAGAGTTTACGGATCTCCTGATAGAAGTTTTGAGTAATATCAGAACATTCGTGAAAAGAATGATGCGCAACAATCTAAGAAATTTCGGGTCTATTTTTATGACTCGTGATAGAAATGTTAGGCACTGGTGAATAGAGCATGGGTTTCCTCGCAATACATTATCGGTCGAGCTTCCTTTCACTGCGATTTTCCTAACCATTAGATGATCGCAGCTTGCATAGAAATCAGTAATGTGGGGGGCATTTCTGGCTTTATATGCACTATGCGAATATCCGTGCGGAATGTGAAATAACAGACGCCGGATCCCTCGAGATTTACATAACCAGAATCTGACTTTGTCCAGCCTAGTTGGAACACAACAGTTTGTTTTGTACGTGGATATTCGTTTATTCCTGTCAGAAAAGATACGAAATGGTCCATCATTCTGCGGCAAAGATCCAGTGAAGCATAATGAAATCATTACAGGAACAATCTCGCGATTGATTCACACAGTGAGTGATTAACGTTCATTTTATATTCAGAGTAATTATCGAAATAACACAATGACTAAGCTAAATACGGTTGCAGTGAAAACTAATCAGTACTTACGTCTTCGAAGGGTCATACGGCTAGCATACTTTCCTGGACGGTAATGTGGCCATTTCTCACGGGATTGGACACAGTGAAGAAAGATCCCGATTGCGGCTCCCAAAAACAATTTTAGAGTATCATTGGATAGCGTTCTCTATTCTGCAGTCTTGAAAGACATTTCAGAGAGCATTTTCCCTCACAATAAAGGTTCCGTGGGTCATGACCATTCCAGAAGAACGAAACAGATTAATTTCTGATGGTTGCTTACAGTATTTTGTAAGTTGATTCGGTGATCCACTGATTGATCTGTACTTGTAATTTGCGTGAATGCTTTTGCGAGTCAGAGAAGATCAGTGGCAATTGGACTGCGAGGTTTGACACTCTGAAGTGTTTGTTCCTGTTTCACGATTTTGCTGTTACCAGAACAGTCAAACGTTAATAGCCTAAACAACAATATGATCATCCTCACACCCACTCAGTTCGAGCACGCGCACAGAGCATAGACCTGTTTAGGCGCAACAGGTGACAATGGACACATTAGACATAAACAGATCTGTACGTTGTTGCCATCCTGTTCGGGCCACATTTGTTCCACATGTCTCACTTATTGCCGTCTTTGCCTTTGTCATTCCGAACGGAAATCGATGAAACGAGGTGACAGAAATCCTTTGATCTAATGTGCCCCTGATAACCTCTTTTATTTTCAAACAAACATGCACACTTAACCGGCTTCTTTTAGATGTCATCGCAATGTCCCTAGAAGGGCTGCTGTGCTGTTACTGTTGCCGCCGTTCTGTTTGTCCTCAAACAATTGTTTCTGTGTTGATTTGTTGGCTAAGGACATATTTTTCTTCGTCATCGTCATCATAATAGACAATCAAAATTAACACCAATGAAATTGGCACTATTAACCTTGGAGGCACCACCATCATCTTCACCAATGTTGCTTGAACAGTCAAGGTCGGGCGTCTCACCCATGAGTTAGCCTGAGCACACCATGATATCAATAACCTTGAGATAGGACAATTGAAAGAGAGGGAGAGCATATCAAGAGAAGCATGTTGGTGGTCATGCGCTCATACAGATTGTATTAATCCTCTTCTGTTGGCGTAGCTCTAAGTTAACTGCATTCAACTTCGTTTCAACGTCGGGTTCATGTCCTGTAGATGTACTTTCGTAACTAGTTTACTGGACTGTAGCTCATTCGTTAAAAAAGACACTCTAGTTCTCCGTGCGTTGGCAACAGTCGTTGACGAGAGATCAAAGAACTTTGACGCTGACGAAAACTATTGCTTGTACCAGACAGTAATTCGTCAAAACAATTCAGTTACCACGGGTTCATCGCTATCTTCAGCAAAGGTATTCCGTCATCACTATGGACGTCTACGCACGGTCGAAAGAAGCCTTTGGGAATCGAAGAAATTCCGAGCTATGTAAATCACCAGAAACAAGAAAGAGAAAATAAAAGTTACTAGTCAGAATGTTGGTTTTTTCAAATGGCATTCATTCAGTCTTTGAAAAAAACGGCACGGTTCTGAACTCAAACAGATGTAATTAGTTCGAAATTTACTTTGTAATTTCAAACTTGAACTCATATACTAAGAAAGAAGGAAAGAAATAACGAAAGTTCTGTTTTTTGTGAATAACAAATGCAAAAGAATGCTGAAAATTATGGAGAGATTTCTGACGTTCTATTCAAAGGATTTCACTTGCAATGAAGTTTTATTCGTTGTTGATGGTAATAAGGTCGTTAGCATTGCTATTTATTATTGGAATTGACTCTTCAGACTTTTGGATTGATGAAGTTGATGATTTTGGTTCTTCCGCGTGCCTGATGTGCTGTCCGAGATGACCAAGTCAACGTTGTCACATTTCCCCCTAATCATGGAGACCAATGGATTGAATCGACCGATCGAATGTAGATACGTGTAAATCATAGTCGAATTTTACCCCGGCTTGGTAGAACGATGACAACTACCCATATCATGACCGGAGGCTACAGTGTTTTCCACAGTTCACAATCCAAACGCGCCAGGTAAAGAATCTTGCGACAGTTTAAAGATCCAGTGCCCAGTCTTGTGATAAACCAATGGTGAGTGGCTTAAAAAATGTGATAAACCTCATTTTGTTGTTCGCCAGTTGGAATAAATAATCTTTTTATCTGTAAAAGTATTTTATTTCAGATAGAATAAAGAAGAATAAACGCAATTTACCCGGATAACGCGTATTCATTTTGTTGAAATAATCAAATTTTATGACTTTGCACCAAATAATAGTGTGCGATAGGACAAGGAACCCGCTAGCATATACACATTAACCCTATTCTTGGATAAGCACCGTACTATTTCACTCATTACTTTTGTTTCACTGCTAACTCAAAGTTTTTAATGCATTCATTTGGTGGCCTGATGATTATTCAACTGCCTGGACCAATCCCAAATCGAAATCCATGGTACGCCCAAACAAACAATGGTCAGGAGTTAGTCAGACTAGAAACGAATTCCCTTCACTTGATTATTGTCGGAATTTTTCGGATTTGAGTGATTTTTCGATTGACATCTTTATGCAGTCGACAAGTGCAAGTCAGGAAGAATATCAGAAATCAAACCAGCCAACAGTCTGAAAAAGTCAGCGGGCATAAATAGTAGTAGCAAGGGGATAAAAAGCAATTCCACCGGCTGAGTGGATTAGAAATCGTGTGTAAACAAAGGTTTGGGTTGTTTTCTACCTGATAACATGCCCCCATTTCTCGCAGTGCGAACGAAATCACGGTCGTGCGTGCCTCGCGTGTGCAGACGTCTATATTTTCGTGATCAGGAACGTTAGACCCACCCCGGTTCATTTTACTGACCCCATCCGGGTGAGCTAGCAACGCCAAAAAATAAGCAAAATCTAATTTGAAATTTTCGTTATTCATGCAAATACTTTCATGAAGCGTACTGGGAAGTTTGGCATCTATTGAGAAGTGCAGATTTCATCCAACATGTCGATGTTCATGTGCAGACCACAGTATTTAAAGAAAAGTTGGTAGAGAAACAAAGTTTAAGAGTCTCAAGCCACAGTTGTGAAATTTCTTGCACTAAGTTAAGAGTCATGAACTGCATTTTTTAAAGAGCTAAATCTTGTTTTTGAGAGTGCGAATTGGCTTGTAAATAGTGACACAAGGAAATAGGCCACATAAAGTAAACCGTGAAGAATACTACTGATCCGCGCTGACCGGAAGGCATGAACATAATGTGAAATCCCACCTCCCGAGTTGGTGGTTCTTGTAAGACCAAGCTAATGTGTTTAACGTCTTTGTTCAATCAGAGGTTGTCTACCTACGATGATGTTTACCGAAATGTGGAGTATAAGTAGCGTAAGTTGTGCAGGGCTTATTTGCTAAGTTTTTCGTCTACCTGATACTGTACGCCTAGCCTCACCAGTGGGGAATTCATTATTGCTAGCGGGATGGAGATGATCAAGAGGTCAACATCATGATGGTTTATCTCCCAATTTCTGTCAACTTTTTTAGTCGGTATCCCTCGAATGCCCGCTACTCTATTCACGAAAGTTGACGTCCTTTGTCGTTTAATTATTAAATAAAGGGGGAAAATCAACAGAATATAAAGGATATGCTTTTCATGATCATCCATCGTCAGCCTCTGTCACCAGTAGATGTCACATTTTTGAATCACACAGAAAATCCTGATCTAGTCGGTGGGCGGCGGAAATCCTGACATTAATGGAAAAGCAGACGCCCTGTCCTAACGCCAAATCTATGAGAGCCGAAAAGTCAAGTTTATCTCTGCTGTGCAGGCGATGACAAGTCAGTGTCCGGGTCCGATCCCTGAGAGGACTCAACTGGGTTAGAAACAAATATGATAAGGGTGTTTTAGGAACTGATTTACCAGTCAAAATCAATGTTTAGTTCAATAATTAGGACCATAGAACCCCTACGTCGTTGTTTCATTCGTGTCGGAGACTGCCAGTGGTTTAAATTCACCGTGCCAAAACTGGCACTCGAATATGCTGGCTTCTAGATTGTCCGAGGGAATTTCCGAAGATGTATTCAGAATCCAACACCGAGTGACTTAGCAGCTGTTGGGATCTGCACGGTTGAGCATCATTATTGGAATAGCGATAGACATCTAGTCAAAATGGCTTGATTGAAGATCTCCCGAGACAACAGTATTGAATCAGCATAGTAGTACATTAGCACACAGTGGCTGAGGATGGAAAAGGAAAGGATGATGTAAAGCAGTTAATCTCATTGTCACGGAAACTTGACAAATTTGATCAATTTTTACCACTTAAATATTCAATAGCAAAGGCTCCTACATGTACCAATTGAATACCTTGACGATAAACTCGTAGAAATGTGAAAATCAAGAAATTAACAAAAAAAGAGACGAGTCTGACAAACTTTTAAAAACAATACTACCCAAAATTATTTTCCACGATGTTCGGATAATTATTTATGATCACACCTGAATCGTCATGATCACCCGATCACATTCAGTCCTCATATTGCCATTGTTGAGGATGACCTACTTGCTGCCCGGTCTCAGTCACGTGGGACCAGGTGGTACGATTTATCGATCCGAAGCGAATAACACAGGAGGATAACTGTTGTGTTGTTTGGTTAATGTGGAATATTTTTACAAAAAACATGACTAAATGCAACTTTTCAGGGAGCATTAACGAATAAAAGGAAATCAGAATGATGGTAAGTTGCATCTGAATTTAAGTGCAAACCATATCGGTATTTATTTGACTGCCGGTGATTTAACAATCAGCTTCGTGTGGATCGGAAGCAAATATCGTGGGGTTCGAATTCTTTCTCCAACCGACCACTTTCGCAGTTAGCAAGCTACGGTTGGTCGTGGCTCTCACCATGAAATGCTACATTACTGATATATATATTTATACATATATATATATATATATACATAATATACAATGACCACTAAGATACTGGAGATCTAAAAAATGATAGCCATTCGTTTGGTAACGAACTAGTATTGAATATATTTCGCGGGCAGTCTATAATTATTCCAAGAGATTGAACAGCTCATTGATTCATCTAGGGACAGTTATTTGTTTTGCGAATTCAAGACTTTTACTACACGTGTCAAACTCATTGCATCATTAAGTTAACTTTCGCCTTTTTGGTTGTATGATGCTCCCATCAGCCTAAGTTCATACACACGCGCTCAGGCACATGCCAGTTGGTGTAATTCACTTGACTGCTTATCGAGGTGTACTCCCTGAGGCGACATCTGACAAACATGGTATAGAATGGAGGACAATCTTGACGTGAAATTCTGCTGCAAGCACGTCTGACTGGACATAGGTGCGCACAAATACACACACACAAGTATGGTGTGACAGTAGAATGCGGTCAATGAAGGCGTCGGAGATCTCTAGGGGTTTGAAGGGGCGAACGACCGTTTGCTACTCTGCGTATAGGTAACTGTTTTTATGTGGGAAACCATCTTCACTGAACCGGCAGGCGACCGAAATGTCGGGAGGTGCGAAGGTTGGTGAAAATGTGAAATGGAGCATATCTGCCCAGCCTCAATCGGTTGAGAACGGTATTTGACTGGCCTCGATTTTTGTTCTCGTTCTGTTACTCTATTAGACAGCACAGTTGAATTTTTCCGACGTGATAGACGGAGCAATGCTTTCAAATATGCCAATAACGGTATATCAGAGGCAGCAAACAGTTGCATTAATGAAAATGACGACAGACACAACAACGAAAATGGAGTCGGTCAGATGGCCATAAGTAAGCAGATAATCAACAGTTGCCTTTCTGTGCAGTGACTCGTTTGTGGGGAGTTTGCGCTAACTTGTATTGATCAATGTTTCGTTCATTTTACGACATGCTTCTTGTGGGAGTGCAGCGGAAGGGCTGTGCTCCATAGCCACTAGGGCTCACTATACAAGGGGAGGCGGAGACAGGTAACCGCGACTAAAACCACAAAAGGTCTCATTAGGTCAGGTGCGGTAACGAGAAGGGTAACAGTGAACTTTCACTAAGATATTAGTCTGTGAATGTACCTGGGAAGCGGTATCTGACTGTAATAGCTATCCCGTACTCGGATCATCAAACTCATGGGCATTCGAACAAAGGATATGGCAAGTATGAATGCACTGAGAGGGACCACTATTGTCCCTGCACGTTATAGGGTTAGGGATAGTTAGCAGTAACCAAACTGTTCAACGGTGCACTTAGAATCACCATCGATCGTCTCATGTAACACAGGTAGTTATTTCGCTATACCCCTCCCTCCCAGAAGATTCCCCTCGTTGATGTAAGGTCTAGGGTGGCATCGAGTTAAGATAAAAAACTACTCAGATGTCTGGCAAAATGAATGAAACAATTTGGATTTTTGTGAAGTTATTAATTAACTTTTCAAAACCGTAATATTTCAGCACAACTGAATAGTCCAAACATCTGTTCGATAGGCGGGAGTCAGCCGGTTCAATTCAGACTGGTGGATGTTAAGAACAGATGAATTTTCTCTGGCCTATTTATTCTCCGGACAACTTAGTGCAGAAACCATGGGCATCCGACTTAAGGGAGTGTTTCCATCAACCAACCGTCTCTTGAGATCCATGTCGCAATCGACTGCTGCCATGCGCGACAGCTCGACATCCTGTCTCAACAAAGACGAAATGTTTGATTTTATGAGACCGAGAAATTGATCTGGCTCGATATTTTGGAGCGAAATTGTGCAATCCAGTCCGGTGACTAATGAGGACGTGTCTGAAACCGAGAGATTGTTTGCAATATCACTTTCACGGTCATGGGGAGATCTGATTGGGATTCCATTATCCGCCTATTGACCTCCGGCAAGAGCTAAATAAGCTCATGAATGTCTCATTGCAAGCAATTGTTCAAACAAATTTCCTTGTGTTACACTGGGTGTATTTTCCAACCGCAGTCACGAACGCTCAGTGAAGTTAGGTTAGCAACAGTGTACTTAATAATCACTGCTTCGGAAACAGGGCTTCATACGAAATATTGTCCTACATAGTCGACACATCCAAAAGAACCCATCTCCCTCCCACCGAAAAAGTTGAAACAGCTTTCATTCTTCCTGCTCTAGTGTAATAGGTTAGCAGTAAATAGAACTAGCATCTCGTCGTATGCACATCATTCCCGTTTCGATCAGATGAATAAAGGAGATCCAATCTATTACATTTCGCATCTGGTCCACACAACCAGCCTGACTGCAGTTAGACCAATAGGAACACAAATTAATAAGAAAGACACCTTCGAAGTATGTCTCATTAGTGGTCTTACGAAATCTTAAAACCGGGAAACCACAATACAAATTTCATACCGTTTCGCAGCGATTGGAATGTACACATCATTTTTGCCATTATAACCACGATAATTGGGGCATATATTTCGAGCAAAAGCATACTCTAAGGGCTCCAGGGCATACTAAACTGTGAGGAAATCCATAAATGTGACACTGGAAATTAGAGTACCAAAGATCCCGGCAGTTAATCGAAAATTTCCATTCACTGTCATCAAAATCGAAGTACTGTAATTCAAGTAAACCAGTTAAGTGCTTGGAAATATATTGAAAACGTTAACTCTACACTCAGGGTTTTGAATAACTTCCTGATATGAGTGTTGCGGGTTGACGGAATGAGTAATCCACGAATCTATACCGTGGACCACTTGGCATCCTCACTTACCTGGTGCGAAGTGCATCAGAATGAGCCAAGATATTTATCTATTGCCGGACAAAGCTAGCGATTTACAAAAGTTGAACAGCTAGCATGGGAACCATCGATGCAAATCAACACTTTCCCAATAGGCTACGGTTATTCGTGTGGCACCATACGAGACGAATTTGTGTATCATTTTATTTAAGACAGTTTTAGTCCTTACTCTCTGCCATTCTAACCATAAACTGAGATACATTCTACACTGTTTCCCAGCCTCCGGGTATTCACCGTTCGTGATTGTTCAGACAAAGGCAATAGGCCACTTCCTCATCTCCCCCACGTATCTCTAGGCTACAGTAAACAAGCAATTCACACTTCCAACTTCAAAACCGGGCTTGCCGACGGACGCTTGCAAGTGGTCGAGTTACTTGCACGTTAGTTCGCTGCCGGCTGCAGATACCATGATAGGGATGGTGCATTAGTTCACTCAGAAATGCAACGGACCGAACTTCCGACAAGGTGTGAGCAGCATCCACGCTTGATCTGCGCGTCCTTTGGGGTCAGTCAAACTCCTGTCAGACGCATTGTACTAAACTTCCCTTCCAGTCCAAATTAGTGTCACCCGTGTTTTCCGAAAGTTAATATGAAGTACACGATTGTAGATGGTGGGTGTTTTAATACAGTATGTGCGCAGTACTGGTCTCGGGTTAAGAAAGAAGGTCGAAGCTTGTTATCATAGCAATGTTTTGATTTCCCCTTCATACTTCGTTTACATATGAGGCACGTTTCAGCGGCAGATCATCGGACAGTTAAATAGCTTGACGGTTCAGGAGCAGCACGCACGTACACACATACAGGTAAAAACCTTCAGATGACGGCAGCGAAAACGGACGATATCAGTTTTTCCGTTTTAACCTATCTGGTCCTGCCCCTTTGGATCTGTCAAACGATACTGCACCTAAGTTTGCGATGCTATTTGACTGTCTAGGACTAAGCAAACTGTCAAATCTCCAGCTAACTTGAATTCCACTCAAAATTCATCCACCCGTTTAAAAGACCCGCCCTGAATCCAAGCCCATTACTACAAGCATATTTGTTTTGGTTTTTCGGTGTTGATTATTGAATTGCTGAATAGGCTGATGTTCAATTGAGAACGGATCTCACTTTTAGGAAACGGGGGTTAGGAGAAGAAAGGAAGTATCAAGGAGAAGGGAACGAAAGCGATTGTTCCGTTTCACTGCACCCATTCAATACACGATTCTAATCCATTTACGGTCTAATGATATGTGATATACACGGTTCGGCGGATTTATGTGATACCGGGAATGTTCTATTGTAGCAATGCAACAACTTTGTTCAATTCGGTCTCAATTACTATTTGTCTCAGAATAAATGAAATGCAATTTCTCAATGCCAATGCTTTTCCACCAGTACTTGTTGGAATAAATGAAAAGAAATCGTTGACAGTTTTCAGAGAAATTTGTTTAAAGTTTGTTTATCAAATGATAAGTGAGGGAAAAAAAACGTGAAAACGAAGTCCAAAAGCCATAGACCAATCACCGTGGTTAGTGCCATCTGAGTGACCAAGACCGTAGTGAACATCACCGTGTCGCCTCACCAAAACCACTTACAATCATCTATAAATTACTCATAGATCTTATATTTCCAGCCGTGCACAATGAAGGGGTGGAACTAGCACAACTTTTGTGATTACCAAGGGAAATAATTTGATCGGGGAGAGCGCAGGGGGATCCCAACACTGATGGAATAGGCATCCGATGAACGCTTCTAATTTTCCTACAAGACGCAGTCTATAACAAAGTACTTTAAACTGTTTGATAATTGGCAAACATTAGCGAGGCTTAATTACAACAACCTCTGCAGTATGGATACTTTCAATGATTCAACGTGCCTAGAATCTAACTGACATTCTTTCGTTACCACAGCCGGCCGACCCCTATTCCGTTGAATTAGGAGCATATCAGAAAGAACGAAAAAAGATTTAATCACAATGACAAAGAACAGTGCATTATCAATCGATGAACCTGAGTTCGTTTTCCAATCTTTTCCACATCAAGCCCAGCAATTTAGTTCGGAGTACCTTTTGATTCTGCTCTTTAATACATGGTGGACGTTGCCTCCGAAATGATAATCATGCTTTCTTTAACATCCAGATATGAACCGCCATGAGTTGACTACGCGATACCTCCAAGCTGAGCATAGTTTAATCCACAAGAAGGCAACAAAACAGAAATCAAACTTTTTCGGATGACAGAATTTTAACCTGAACAGTTGATCCCTTCTGAGGAGACAGTTTCGTCGAATAAGGAAAACTTTCATCATATTATTGAGCAATTCGCAACTTTTCAGGGCTCTAATAAGTACAGTCTAAGAACGAGGTAGTCTCTGTTTTACCCCTTCTCAAATGGCTAAAACCGGCAATTGTGAAATGGCGGGAAAGGTCTTCCGATGAGTTTCTATCTACAAATAATCATCTGATAAATTTTTCACGGTTCCTGCCGTACCATGCACTTAACGAAATAAACCAATCGCCGAAACGACAAGTGTCACTGTTCCAACAACTGGGCCCGATTAAACCGTGCTATTTTGCTGATTGGGCTCAACGCGGATGCTCAAAACAATTTCGGTCTTCCTGATCGCTCGGTATTTTTCACTGACCGATCAGGGGCACCTTAGATTATAAAAGATCCATGACCAAAATGGTCAGTTTATTGAGCGTGATACGTTTCTTGTCCCTGGAAAGTTTTCTTTAGAGAACAGTCAGCGATTACTGAAGGACACAAATAAGCACCACTTAAAGGTTTGCTTGATGACAAGTTGTTTTTCCTGATTACTATGTTAGATATTCATCTTTAACATAAAAACAAAACAACCAGTAAAATCTTCATTCGGCCAAGTGAAAAAGTTATCTGTTTTAGCTGAAAATCGAGTGCACTTTCGCTCAGTCCGATTTCATATTCGCGAACACTCAAGTGAGTTGGCTGATCTTTTCTTCATTTTGGTTCTTGAGCGCGCTTTAGTTTTGTCATTTTTCTGTTTGACAAAATATTTCACTTCTAGAAATCAGCTTCGCCAAATCGATCAGCGTAAAATGCATTCATAATTTTGCCTTCCAATACGCCATTGTGCCAGCAAGCGGTAAGTTGCAAATGGGATAAAGTGGACTTGCCGTGTGTACTCACCCATTGTCTGACATGACTGCAGTGCATAAAAACCAGTGTATTGATCGCAATTTGTCTAATACCGCGGATAACCAGTGAGGCAACTAACTATCTCAGACTCGCAACGTCGATTAAACTGCCATTCTGCAACAGCTATTCTAATAAGGCTGAGATAAACGAGCACTCAAACAATCGACTGAGGAATCACGCAAAAGATCACGTACGACCCATTTCAGGCGATCATAGCAGTCTTCGGTGACCAGTGTACCTGTGCCTTCTAATTGTTCAGATACTTTAACAAGCCAGTCGGTTAGGCCGAAAATCAGCGACGGACAGGATGCTGCTGATTACATGCTTCGTACTCTGACACAAGGCTGAATGAAAACCGAAGAAGACATATGCGCTTGCAGTTTCCCGCAAACCGAAGTAATTGGCAATCAAGGTGCTTCGAACAAGAAACATGTAGGAACACGCTGAGAATGTGGAAACTGTCTTGATTACTCCACAACTGGTCGGAATGCTTGCAACGGAATGACACAGCGTGATGAATCGTGCCGGCAAAATGACATTCTAAGAAACCGTCAATCCCTTCTCCAGCCCGTTTCAAAAGTCGGTCATCACACGGCTTTCCATTAGCTCCATTCAGTTCTTGACTTTCAGCTTGCGCAACCAATAAGTTTGCGCTGGCTTTGGTTACTATCTCACAGCACCGAATAGTAGTGAAACAAAAACCAAACGACCAGAAGTCAGAAAAACTATGGAGAAGCAGACACATTACGAATACATGAATGGCATTTAGCCGTATCGACTGAATTCTCCAAACATCGCGTTAGGAAATCTCGTGGACCCCAAGTAAATAATCTGACAAGACCAACTCGGAACAACCAAATAGTTGTGGTTTTCCTAACTTTTCAGTACACCGTGAGCTGTCAAACGTGACCCATCATTCACCCATCACCTGCATCAAAGAACAGTGTATACGGTGTGAGTATACCCAACGCATGTCTTAACCACTTTAATCTATTCACCGCCAATGTCTGCTCGCCTGACTGAACTCCATAATCAAATACTCGAATGATATAATATTAATAACACGGCGTTGTCGGTAGATGTAATGCATCAACGTTTCGACTACCTTGGGTAGTCTTTCTCAAAGCAATTTACCAATAACGCCGCGTCATCAACATTATATCACTCATAATTAAAACCAATACATGGCGCATCGATTTTTCGGTACACTCCTTACGTCATTTGGCCCTGATATTTACAAACTCTAGGCTAAACTTCAGAATTTCAAATAAAATCCTTTCACCTTGTTCCAGCAATAAAACGAAGATATCGCTGAGCAAACAACGACAGTTTTACATACCTGCCTGAAACGGCCATAATTCTGAACGGATTAGCAGGACCAAACTTATCGCTGCAAGATGAAGTCGACATCTGATCGACGTCACAGATGTTTCAAAAAGGCAAAATGCCGTGGTCACTTTTGTAGCTTCTAGTTAACAGATATCTCGGGGATGTATGCATCTCGCTGAGTAGAGGAGTGAAAATTTGGGTATCTAAAAGCACACTTGATGTTAAAGATATTCATCTCTGGTAAACCTAAACATGGTACAGAGACCTGTGTGGCACCTGCTGTTGTGGGTTGGACATCTTTTATCTGCACCCAATATTCGCTCGGAACTTGGGCGGTTGTCAGTAGAGATCCAAATGGAATTGAAGTTGGGATTATTATCCATAACATCTGTGCAGGATGGATAGTTTTCGTGCTGGTACAACCGCATACCAAATGATTGACAGTCTTCGATTGATCCACGCCGCCGGTGACCAGTGGATGTGCAATCAATCTGAGTCTATCGTCATGAGGGCGAAGGAGGGTATAAACTGAGGCGATTTCGTTTTTTGTGACAGAAGTTGGTGTTGGTTAGAAACGGTCTACAGTAGAAACAAATCTGGGTAAGGGAATCATCATCATTGGTTCGATCTACTGAGACAACAAATCGACCTCCGATGTGCCGTTCTGCGTACAAAAGAGCCATCGGAAGCTTCGAAACCACCAGCAACAACGTACGTTGAACAGAAATTTCGGAGTAGTTGGGAAAAGCCCCGATAGAACTCGCCTTTGGTTTCAAGAGAAATACAGTCAGTGCACACGTAAACAAACAATTTGGCTTCAGTTAACTACTACTGATTTGTACAAAACCGTCCAATCGAACTGTAAACATTATAATGTTGATTTCGGTCCAGTCTCACAACACACAGTTGGATCTCAGGCGATCGCGGGGTCAACATAATCACATGCGTTCGAAACCGGACCACTTGATACGCGAAGGGTGAAAGCTTACAGATGCAGCCGAAATTAGAAGTCGGATGGAGATCGCGCATTAGTATTTTGGCTACTGATAACAATGACAGTAACCATTAGGTGCATCCTGTAAATAAAGACGACCAAAAGTTTCCGCACCAACATCCTTTTCCACTTATCAGTTAAGAAATGTATGGTATAGCCAAATAATGATTTTTCAGTTATTATTTCAGGAATACCATGTCCAAAACAGATAAAGAAACATATGGTCGATTGTAGGAATAGTCTGGCCGCTTTGATCGGCATAGTGCTCAAGTGAGGGAAATGCCACAGTGTTAGCGTCTCTTAGGGAACACAGTCATACTCGGACCCTGCCATGTTTTATGCAGTATCTGATCAGGAACGTGTTGGCGATCAGCATAGACTTCAAAAATCAGTCGCCATTGCCCTTAGTTGAACTTTCGGATACATCGTTCAGACACTCACCCAACACAATACAAAGACCCAGCGAGAGACAATCTTGAGCAAAGATGTGAATTTTTTGTTTTTCTTTAACCTTGCTGTGCTGGGAAAAATGATATACAACATGTTGCTGTGAAAAGTAAACAATCGGGTTTAGCAGGACAGTTATCAGAACCGATTCAGCAATTCCGTTCAATTCGGTCCTGAAATCTAATAACATCACCGCATGAAACTTAGACGATCCTTGTTAAAGGCAGGAGATGGATAGAAGCATCCATTATATTTACGCATACCGGTCGAGAAATCCCTTGAATGGCCTTGCATTACAGTGGTGCAGTTCCTATGATCAATCATGGCATCATCTGCGCAACTTAGTTTTTCAGTTACGTGAATCATAATCCGTTTTGATGTTTCCACGAACGGTGACCATCGTACGATCCAACTAGCCAATTCTGGTTCACTGATGTATGACACTTTTAGGTTACCATTCATGTCGTTATGGGTCAGAAGCAAGCAACTATTATGGTATCGCCTTTTCTCTAATGGTTACAAGATTTGCCGAGCGGTAATCACAATAATTAGAATTTGGAACAGTATACCAAAATACAAATTCAACCGAAACATCTGGCACCCATCATTGTTACAGTCAAGTCCAATGCCACGTTTAGAAAATCAAAGGGAGTGCGAGTGAATGCCACATCCACTGAAGTGTTCAGCTTTAATAGTTTACGGAACGGGCAGATTCGCTAGGATCATCTGAAAAGAGGACACGGAATGGGACTGGTTTTGTGTTATACAGTCACATAACATGCGTACCCAAACTGTTGAAAGAGGGATACATCCATCTACATTTTCTAGAGTTCGATTTGATTTTTTTTTGAATTCAATCTCAAAATGGCATAATATCGACGCACCCGGGGTGCGCTCATAACTCACATCTACCTGCTCCCAGAGGGACGCGCGCGTCTTTTACGGACGTCCGAGTGAACCCAACAAAAGATAGAAAGACCCAGCTGAGCGTGCGGTTACAGCGGATGACTTACGTAGCCGATCAACCACAGTCATCCTGAGAACCTGTGTGGTGTACGAATCTCATCGTGGCTCAAGCTCATGATACACTACGGGGTTGGGTGTGAAAGACTTGCCGGGTGCACTGGCTCATGGGTTGGAAGAAACATAATGATCGGGCAACTGGAAAGATAGCTCGTCACTTAGCCTGCTGCCGTGAGGTGCAGCCGGTGGAAACGGCCGCAGACGGAAAGCAACCTGCCTTTTTTGTCTCCAACTCAATCTCCATTCCCATATTGTTCCCAACCAATCACACCTGGTACTCGCAACGGTTTATTGTCAAGTAGTGTAGTAGGTGGTTTTCAGTCTGCTAGCTCACAATTTCTCAAGCCTCGTCAGCCTCTGAATCTCGATTCCTTCAATTCGCACACTTTAATGCAGGTTAGCCAACAGGTTTGTTTAGCTCTGACAATGGACTCACTTTCGATTGATGTCTGCTGTGTGAGTGAAACACAAATTCAGGATTCGAGTAGAGTAATTCAACTAACTGCGCCAAACGTCTCGTCAAGATATTTTCTTCGCATTTCGGGAGACAAAACAGCTCAAGCTGTGGGTCAACGTGTAGGAATAGTCTTGAGTGAGAAGGCTGAAGCAGCCCATCTAGACTGGATCCCAGTCAACAGTCGCTTGTGTGCCATGAGACTGCAGGGATCAGTCGGCGTCCGAAAGGATAGTAATGTTAAGCGTAGTTGATTTGTTATCTCGCCATACGCTCCCACAGACTGCAGCACTGATATGGAGAAAGACGAGTTTTACGATGACTGCGTCACCCTTGTACGGAAGAGCAAACGCTCTGACATTGAAGTGGCAGCAGGTTACTTTAATGCACAAGTTGGCAACCTTAGTGCATCGGAGTCCTGTTTAGGCGGGCGATGCGCCTTGCCTCCTCAGCGAACAGAACGGGGAGAGACTTCTCCAATTCTGTGCAGATAATCATTTATTCCTATCTAATACGAATTTCCGACACAGTTCGCGTCGCACTGCGACATGGCGCTCTAGCTCGACAGGTACTTTGAGT
>LUCM01002120.1:20753-42062 GCA_008360955.1 Fasciolopsis buskii | reverse complement strand
AGTATGGAATTATTTGTAGGCGTGTAACTCATGGGGAATAATGGACGGGTACTGCTAGGGGGTCCAGCCGCTAAGCAGAAGAACGATTAGGGTTCTCAACCGAAGCCTTTGGTTCTCACAAGAACCTGACCGTAAGGCAGCGGTGTACAGCTGAGTGGGCGCCTATCTACTTGGATCAATTAGTCTTCCACTCGTTTTTACGACTGAGCTGCTAACTCAAATCAACCCCCAACTTGGAGGACCAGGAGACTACTTCGTCAGGCCTCTACCCATTGACCTTCCAGGCGTGATTGGATCTTCGGCTTGAAATAGGCCATCCTGTATGGCTCGTTGGATCATGGAGGCACGCAAGCCGTCACACCACGTCAAGGTGTAGTCTCGTTGTGACAGTGGCATGGTAACCAGCCCGGCAACGACAAATTAGCGTCTGCTACCAAAGCGATTGGCAGATCTGGGATTTGAACGGGCGGACGTTCTGGGGTGACAGACGTCAAGCCCACGTGACCGTAGAAGATAGTAGAACAAGGCTGAGGAATGTTTTCAGTAGCACAGGCTAGCCGTAAGGTACTTGGGTCTAGGATTCAAGCTTTAGAAAAAGCACTAAATCAGATTAGGTTAAGGTGGTTGAGGCATGTTCATACATGCCCATAGAACGACTGACTCATTGTACGCTTGTCTTCGAGACATGTAGTGGTTGGAGGATGGTTTGAGATGGTCGACAATAAAATGAAAATAAAATATGAAAGCTTTAACGAATGGACTGGCTCGTGTAGGCATACATAGGCTACCGGACTGGGGTCCACGAGATCCCCCACCCCCAAAAAGAACGTTGGAGATATAGACTCATATGGGTCAGTGTCGCAGTCACTGGCATTCTTGCTTCCGAGATCCTTTCTTTTCCATATAGTTGTACAAGTTATTCTTTCGCAGTCGAACTTACGTTATTTATCGTTCTTCTCCCCCTTGAGTAGCTAGTGTTGTACGGTAGCAAACAAATCCATAGCATATTGGTGCAGGATTAATGGTCACACAAACTGGACTGACCACCGTTGGCAAGGGGTTCGAAAATTTTGACTACAGAAAAATTGTGCGCATTTTCATAATCAGATAACTGTGCATATCTATAATTATTTGGGGCATTTTGCCTTAACGTATATACTTTTCAATGAGATAATGTACCTCTTTTTAAAATGAGTGATTACAAGGGTTACTGAAACAAACAAGTGGTTCATTGTTCTCCCGTTACATTGTTACAGCCTCAAACCTATTTTAAACAATTGGGAAATAGCGTCCAGTACAATGATTTATTACGCTAATTATAATTTCGTTGTAAATTGTGGCTGTATGCTTGCACACAAACTTCGTGAGTAATGCAATTTCAACACGAAGGGGTGGGGGAGTGGACGAGGCAATACAGAGAGGGATAGGAAATTTAAGGTCAGCTACAAGAAAGAACAGTCGACTTACTTTTTGTGTCATTTCAGACACCGCTCCACACTCGGTTCCACCCACTGTGGCCGTGATAAGGATATCCTCAGGTAAGGCTGTCGGCGCACTTGGCCAAGGAACATTAATCTGACGTGCATCCGCATCTGGCAGTGCTTCGAGGATCCATTCTTTGAGCAGTTGTCGTTCAGCCTCGGAACCAGGCAGCACATTTTTGGACTGCAGTAATTCGGATCCGATTGTTTGCTATTGGAAAAGAGATGGATAAACGCGCGGAAAATTACACACGACTGAATAATGTGTTCCTGACAGCATGTGAAATTGATTTCCAAAAAACGGAAACACAAAAGCCTCGCTCATAAAAATATGTTAATTCTACTTGATCCCTCTCCCCACACTGTATGGTGATGGGCAGAAAGTTCTTACCCTGGCTATACTGAAGAACGGCAATAAAAAAGCACGGGTACGGGTGCGAAGAAAATCCTGGGAATTTTTCAAAGGAACTTTAAGGAACTACGCGTGGTTGGATATATTCATCTGGTAGAAGACATGAAACCAATCATTTAGTCGGATAACACATAAATAATTAAAATCAGGAGAATTCAGTCGGCAAGTTAGATAGTCGTATTTCATACAAAAATTCAGTCGAATCACATATTATATTGTTCTCTGCAACATCAAATGATGTCACACATGCACATTAGCCCGGTTGAGCAAATACTCACATGTCCAACAACGAATTCCTATTCTGTAACCATTCCTTCCCCCCCATAAAGTACGTCACGGTGATCCACCTGCGGATAACTGCCCGTTGTCACTGACAAACGTACAAGTAAGTAGTCTTCATTTACGTATGTATCGTCTATCACGGAACGCCTTGGTAAATGATACTTTTAAAAGAATATGAAACGGAACCCGACTGCTGGTTTGCGTTACTGACCAAGAGTCCATGGCCCAAGCTTTCCGCGACAATGTTTTCCAATCTAGTACGTTTGAAAAGATTGTTATAAAAACAAAATTTATACGCATCAAGGTTCTGCCAAGTTGTAGACCATTCGTGATATTGTGCACCCATTCATAAAATCGGGAGAAATAAAAAAGAATTCGCGTGGACAATAATTTAGTGTACTTTCCTGGATGCGTTTAACCACTTCTGTGAAACCGATAATTGGATGTGTGCGAACCATGTCATGAATCAGATTGACAAGCGCCACGCGAGACGACTCAGCTGGAACATTGTTCACTGTTCCTGCGGTATCGCTTTCGATCTCATTCGCCGAGTCAGAGATGCCAGGCTCCGAGGATGAAACTGCATCAAATTTCAGATCCTTTTGAATGGGATGCGAAATGTGATCATCAAACGTTTCGTTGCCATTTGAGGTCGGCGAACTTGGAGGTTCTGATTTGATCCGAATCGGTACTGAAAGTAAGCAACAAAACATGGACAACAAAAGTGAATCATGACCCGACCAACCACCTAATGAGAAAGGTTTCGAATTCGATATAATGGGACTGTTTTATGGGTGAAGATGGACATTATGCTAAAAGTGTCGTGGGTCAAAACAATTTGCCGATTAATTTACCATTCACGTGACTAACTCCTCTAGGTTTTGCGACAGCGGGTATTTGAGGTTTCGGATCACAGAGGTTTCATATCGAAGCGCATCACAGTAAAACTTAAATCTTAGATTCTTCAGGGATTCGGAAAACTCTCTCGACACAGTTTTGCTATTGTGATCGAATATATGTCAAGCACAATGAAATCTTCGTGCATCGACTGGCCAAACAGAATAAATCAGAGATCAACAGGCCACACGAAAACAAGGGGTGAGAAGGTACCTGAGGCTCATAACGATTGCGCACGAGGCGACAACCGCCCCGGATACAGACGCGCGGAGGCACAAACACAACAAGGTGGGTCGAACCTTTGAGACGCTGGAGAATGTACGCCTTGAGCCCCTGACTGGGGAATCCAATGGACACAGAGGGTGAAACAGAAAAGAACAAGCCACCCGCTAGCAGGTGACGAAGATCGACGTGGCACAACAGCAGATGCATCTCGTGGTTAAGCAATCACAAAACAAGTGAATCACCCGATGATTTTTTACTTGACGTTCTACGGCTAGCAAGTAAGAAAAATGGTTCAACGGTGCAAAAAACGAAAATGGGGGAATCTAAATTCTACAAAAGTACGTCCCCTTGAACATTTTAAAAGCTAAGATCCTCGAAAATGAAACCTATGGGAGGGAACTTTGTAAGAGAATACATCATCAAATGAACCGGATGAGATAAATTAAACTGATGATTCGAAATGGAACTCAGTCTTTAGTTAGTATGTGAGCTGGACTACCCAAAACACATAGGACCAACGTACCAGAGGTTGTATGAAAACGTCTTCAAATCCATTTTGGCGACAAAAATCTTTCTAAACTGACTTAGGGGATTAGCAATAAACGGAAGAGAATAGTAAAACAGCTCTAGCAAAACAGATCACGTTCTAGCATATTGAAACAAATGTTCTGGTATACGAAGTGCTAACATTTGATAAGTACGCAGGATATAAAATCCCAACTGACACAAAGAAAAACAACTCACTTGGTGATACGGATCGTTCAAATGAATTCGCTGGCGGTGAACAGACCGAGTTTATCGGTGGCGAGGAGATTTTTTTCACCGGTGTCAGCGGTACGCTCACCGAATTTGATGTTGGCCGCGAAGGTGGACTCATGGGTCTGTGGAACTCAGAGGCTAATGGGGGTTTGTCGCCTGGTTCTCCGTTCACGATTCGATCTGCACCGGTGTCCAATGAAGCCAAACTACTCGCGGTCACCGACAAACTCTGTGTCCGTGCTCGCTTCCGAGATGGCTCCTTTTCGGCAGAACTAGCATACTCATCCGATCGGTTAGTTTCTGCCTGAGACAAGCTCAACTGACGTTTGCGCTTTGAAGGAGCTGTTCGTTTACCAGTTCCGCCGGACACATGGACTCCGGATACCAAGGACGGGATGTCATATTCAGCTTCTGATCCACTCTCCGAGGATAGACGCCCGGAGCCTCGACGACGGCGACGCACACCGTCTTTGAGCATACAATTAAGAGGGATGTAATGAACAAAAACGTTGTCTTTGATGTCGTATAATACTTCATTTTTGTGAGTAAAAGTAAATGTGAAATAAAATTTGTGCGGCAGAAAAAATGTATACATAAACCTGTGCCTTTAATTTTTCTGTAGAAGGACCTTTCAGGGACTAATATAGCACATCTGGGCGATCACTTCAGACTTAATGTTTCTGACATGTACTGAATGCCATAAGTGAGGTAGGCAAGTTTCTCAGGTCGTGAGCCATCGACTAGTGTCACTATCCACGGCGTACTCCCGAAAAGGTGGAAAATTCTTGTTTCGCCCTGTATGTTACCACTGAGATGTCTTCCCAAACGCTTCGAGAAGCGAACACATTTCATCTGTCCTGAAAGCGTTCGATCTAAGACAGAGGAACACTGTACAAAGTACAGGCACCGAGCAAGATAATAGGCACCAATATGCAGACGAGTGGAAACAAAGAAAATAAAGTCAGAAATAAACGAAGTTGGTAGAAGTTTGGGCAACGTAGTGTCGGCCCTCCAGAGAAATGTATACACCAATTTTGCACAGTTTGCGGTCGAGATAAACAAACGTGTCCCCGTGGAAAACCGGAAAACGAGCAAACAAGTCGTAAACGACCTGAACCAGTAGGCTTGCCTCTGCGTACACTTTTGCAGAATCAGTGTAAACATCTCTGAGATGGTCTGTATAGAATGAATGATCGCAGTATATAGACAACCTGGAGAGGGCATACAAAAGTCGCCAAAAAATTGATTCCGTACTCCAAAAGCCCGCCCTGAGTGAAACGTGAGTAAGTGCTTTTTACTGCGCATATGCAGAGGCTAGGAACAAGAACAAATTATGCGCGACGGAACAGTTCACAGCCATCACATGGATGCGTAGGGAAATTTGTGCCAACCAAAAATCGAACGATCCATTTGATCTGGCTTGTTATTGAAAATAACAGCCCTTGGACGAAGTCCCAAAGATCCTTAAATGACAATCTTTGAAGACAAGGTAACTAGCTTTATCAGGCCTGAACAAATTGATAAAAGAATGCGGAAACGAAGTGGGTTGGCCATGGAAGGTGTTGCTGACCGAAAACGGTCGCCAGCTAGCGGTGTCATACTGAATGTTAAAAAGTATTCGACAAAACTCGTGACAAACCACTACACCATACTGCACTAATAAGCATGTGCGAGCATTCTGCTCATGTTGCAGTGAGGGAACTAAGTGCATGTGGATATAACATGAGAATAACAAACGAAAGAGTGGAAAGAGCCCACGGGAATTTTCATACAGCTCAGTGATGACGATACGAGTGCCCACCAACTCACGACCAAGTAAAATATCTATGCAGTAAAGTTTAAAAAAATGCATACTCTATCGTCCTACAACATGCAAAACAAACGACTCACACAGAAAACGCATTCAAATTGGGGAGATTTTTCGGACGATTTGTTCAGGAGACGAACAATCATTTCTGGTGCATGAATGTATCAAAAGAACTGCTTTTTAGCCAGAATGGAAAGGGAGAAATAAACTGAAGCGTTGATGACAAAACTCACCGGAGACGAGATGTTCCAGTTTCAGCTGGACGCACAACTGACGAATGCGCATCTCCCAAGCTGCTGACTGCTGCTGCACTACGTCTGGGAAGCTAGAAAAAAGTCAATTTTTCGTTCACAATGCAAAAATGAGTGCTTACACATACGCAAGGGATGAGAGAAACTACTAAGTGCAGTAAGCTGACAGTAACTGTGAGAAAATGTATGGCGCAAGCCCGAATATTTGGTCACAGGGAGTACAAACACATCACAAGACCTGAAAGTGATGAGACTAAAACCGCTCGGCATGCATGACAACCAGAAATGTACGGGCCACTTTCATTAGGCCCTGTTGAAAAGAGAAGCCAGAAGTTTCATGGGTTCCTCAGTATTACCAGAAACTAAAACAAACATGTAGCCGATCAAATTCGGTTTCATCACGATGAGCGAGCAACCTCTTACACGACAATGTTAATCAACTTCAACAAAGGGGTTGTGGACAATGTGTTCAATCAACTCAATTCTGATTGCATGAATGCAGCTGTAATAAGCCAGCGAGAACCTGACTGATTGTTTTTCGTATCAGAACTTTTACATCAAAATCTCAGATCACCCGATCAACTTTATATTTCAGAAGCTCCAGACTCGAGTTTCACTCTTATTGAAACTCGTCAGCGGTGTGCATTCTCCACCGTACTCAGAATCACCAAATGGAAGAAGTGTGGGTTACCACTGCGCTATCAGCTCTCGTCCACATTAGCTGGAATCAACAGGTTAAGTCTGTCCAGGTATTTTTCTCAATGGCAGCCAAAAGGGCCCGACAACTTAGAAACATCAACCCTAAACATTAATCGCAAGTAATTGTGAAGAATATAAGGAAAAATATACTGACAAAATACTATTCGATGAAGTCATCAAGTGACCACTTGCTCGAAAATAGATCGAGAACTTGAAATGGATAAAAAAAGCAGTTGTCGCTCGGCTCAACTAGTCGCACATCGCACATAACGACCCTTTCGTGAACAAAGCGCTACTTGATTGACAGAAAACAGTTGCGATCTCCTGCCAACAGCGTGCGCCAAATGAATCGAACGCGTACATGCGTTTGATTTTCACCAGCGGCAAAACAAAAGCGTAAATTAGTTATCAAAATTCCTCTTCAGAAAGGTTATCATCATCACCATCAATCAGCGTTAAATAGCAGGGAAAGCCCTGATGACCGATGCCTTTCTGAACGAGTTGCATGATGCGATAGAAAGAAGAAATATGCAAGGTGTACAGGGATGGGAGAAGACAAAAGTGCTTTAGCAGCCAACACACAAAATACAGTCAAACCGCATAGACGCACATTCTCAAACATTCCTATTCGATAAGAAGAGACAACTCAGTCTCCACTGCTCACGGGCCACGATATGTCCTCCGGTGTCTTCAGCAAACTGGGTCTTTCGGACCCCACGGGGACGTGAGACATCTACTTCACCCAGGTTCGCCGTGCATTTTCTAATTCCACGTTGTTGTATCATCTGTTGACCTCCACGTACCTTTTCTTTTCCGTGGGATGAACGGAAAATAAGGCAAGGGATAGTAGACGAGTGTTCACCATGCGCAACAAGTGACCCAACCAACGAAGTCTGTTAAGGCTGACTCGGTACTAGATTCCTAGCCTGAACATTGTTCACTCCGTCAAACCATCCCATCCCAACGACACTACGCAAACATCAATCATCGAAACCCCCCAAGTAACGAACATATTCAGTACGCAAAATCTGTCACGCAGCCATTCAAAAGAACTCAGTGCACGGCAACTTGATGTACACGACCCTTCAACTCTAGTAAAATACCAGGCCGGTGCCATAAGTGCTTTACTTTGCCGTGTACCATTCGAGCCTTGGATATACCCGTGCTCACATCTACTACCGTGCTACCATTCTTAGTCACGAAGTTGTTTAGCTAACTGAAATGATCAGTAATCACCAGTCCTTCTCCATCCGGTGTCAATTTAGTGGCCATTGTTGTCTAGTCTTGTGACAGTACTTTACACGCTGAAGGTGCAAAGCACACGCGCACATGGAGTTACAGCCCTCCAGACTGTCTAGCGCAAGTTGTGCATGATCCCGACATTCGAAAAAATACACACTTTAGATTACGCGGCCTCTCTTTATTTGATAGATCGACGCCTATCTTATAGTTTCATCTATCACTATCGCTAACTCTAGCGCCTTCCCAATAGGTCCCCTCGATCCTAGATCAATCCCACTCCTCGCTTGATCAAGCGAGGACGACCACATGAGCTTTGGCCTGGTCAGCACGACGATTTCGTTTATTTGTCATAATCCCAGGGCTTACAGAGATTTACACGAGACAGAGTCCTTTAGCCGATTGATCGCCGTCTGACGGATTCATTGTCTACCCTTTGGTCTTCATATCGAATGCCTCCTTTATCTCTGAGCCTCTCACAAAACTAGACTGCTGACTAAGGGACCTGGCTGACTTCGTACTCGTCCTCGAGCTTTCAGTCAGTCCAGTTTCAAGCCCGTGTGTTGTTAAACTGACGTCAGAGGAGTCTGCCGGTCAATCCCGATCTTCTGGGTCTAATCGTGCTTCATCTTTGTGACTCAGCGCCGAAACGAACTAGCCTTGAGCTTTTAGCATCCGCAAGTAGCTTCTCGTTACGACGCCAACGGCCTGAATACTTCCTAAAGCACCCTCCATTATCTCATCGATGAGGAAGTTGGTCGAGAATGCAGAGGTGAGACAGCCTTGTCAAACACCGTTCCCTGTTTCGAATAGACGACAGTTTACGGTATACCCTTATGCGACTGTAGGTGTACGAGTACAATACTGGCAGAGGATCTACGAACTTCTGTGGCCTGCCTCTCCGATGAAGGACATGGAACAACGCTGTCTAACCGACCGAGTCGAAATCGCCTCTCAAGTTTAGAAAAATTACGAATGTAGCGCAACGGCGTGTGTGGTGCGCTCCCAATAATTAAGAAAGGGTAGAAATCTGGTCGATGCATTCTCGGCCTTGGTGTAATCCAGCCTGCTGCTCGTGGATATTAATCTCGCAAAACGGTATCAGACTGTATAACAGCACAGAGGCTAAACCTAATGTAATTACCTGATTTAAAGTGATTCTATGATAACTGCTGCAATCACTGCGGGTTGTCCTTCTGAAGATAAGAACAATCAATGACTCAACCCACGAAAACGGGCTACGATCCTCGTCCCAAATGTCAAAGTGCAAGGAGAAAAGTGCTTTAATTAATGTTTTTCCATTCAGTTTGAAAAAGACGAAGAGGAGTTCAGTAGGACCGATTGAGTTTCTTCACTTCAACAGTTGGATATTCGGCTCTAATTTCAATTTTATTGTTGAGTCAAGTGACACTTCTCAAGGATTCGCGGCTGTTGACGTCGGAGTAACTACATTAGCGTGCGGCCAACCAAAATGCGTTCATCCTACGGTCGAGCCTTTGATGTCTGTCTGCTATGAACAACCCTTCATTTTTCCTGCATACGGTTCCATTAACCGAAGTTTGTTATCCACCGGTGTCGCGAATACGCTTAAGTAGTCTCAGATTGCTACCTGAATTGGCTTCTTATTCCATTTCTTCGGCAAACAAAATACCAATTTTCGCGATCGCTTTAGGATCATCGTCACATGGCGTAGTAGATGTGGTCGCATCGTGTTAATCGCCTAACAGTTAGGGATCTGAAGTCTTTCTTCCATAGACCCAGCATTCTTGCGAGATCCAGTGTTCCTGATGTAGGTTGGATCTAGGGCGGTAGGCAAAACCTGCTACCAAATGCATCGCCTTTTTGATTTGATTCCACTGCCCCCCAACATTGTCATTCGTCAGGGTTCTTAGCTTGTCTGAGAGCTTTTGTTCAGAACGGGCGTGCACAGTCAGTCAGACTGACGCTGTTCGGCTAGCCGGGTTTGCACTTTGCGTCCTTAGCCACTGAGCGGCTGCAATAGTCGGATTTAAATAGCCACATGATCCGATTCGACGAAGATGTGGACCAGCAAGACCCATAGATTTGAACAGAACTGTACCGACGGCAGCTTATTGTGGGTTCCCAGGGACTGCTGTGAATCGGTGATTGTACCGATTTACAAGAAAGACGATAAGTCGTTATTGTGAAAACCCCGGAGGAATTAGTCTAATAAGCATCGCATTCACACTGCTCGCAGGCGTTACCCCAGCGATTGTGTAGTACCCGCGAAATTTATATGCTCGAGAACCAAGCCAGCTTCCGTCCGGGTAGGGGTTGTATTGACCAAATCTTCACTTTGAAACAGATCTGAGAATATAGTGACGTATTCCGTTAACCGTCGATTCCTGTCTTTCTTGATTTGAAAGCGCCGTTCGACTCGGTCGATCATGCAGTTCTTTGACGCCGTCTCCTTGAAGAGTATATCAGGGAAATTCATTTCACTTATCCAACCTCTGTGTGCGGATAGCCGAAGCCGAGTTTGCGCTTATGGCAATGTTTCACCGGGATTCACCACGAGGAATGGTGTTCGTTACGATTGTCCTTTTTTACCTTTCCTCAATAACTTTATCATTGAAATGGTTGCGGGGGTAGCCGTATCTTCATGTGAGAACATTGGCATTGATATTTACACAGACAGAAAACTGTCTGATTTGGTATATGCGGACTGTATTGTGTTACTGAGTGAACATCCAAGTAAGATGCAGGTATTTCTCGATCGTCTAAACGATAATATAGGTATGCTTAGTATGCGATTTCACCTTCGAAGTGTAGAATGTTGTTGCAAGACTGGACTGGCTCGAATCCAAACCTTGTTCTCACAGGAAAACAACGGGGTAAGGTGGATAGATTGCACATGGTGGTCGGATATCGGATGAAGTGTCTTCGCATACACGGAGGACCCGCTCGGTATTTGCTAATTTGTGCATCTGTGGTGTCAGGGTGCCATCCGGTCATCGATCAAAGGCCAGGTATACGCAGAAGCAGTGAAGTCGGTATTGTTTACGGCTCCGAGACATGACCATTGAGAGGAGAAGATAAGCGAAGACTTTTGGTGTTTGAACACCGTTGTCTTCGTAATAGTGGCAGAAAACATTGGGGTAATTTCGGGGGTAACTCAGAGGTTAGGCGTAAAGTACGGGGCCTTGGGGTTCACTCCTTAGAACAGTCAATGAATCAGATTAGTTTAAGATGGTTGGGACATGTTTTGCGCATGCCCACAGAACGACTGCCTCGTTGAACGCTGTTCTTCGAGGCAGGTAATGGTTGGAAGATAGTTTGAGGCAGCCGGTGGACGACAGCCAAAAAGTAGGGAAACTTTAACTGATGGACTGGCCCATGTAGGTCGAGTTAGGCTACCGAATTGGAGTACAAGAAATCCTCCTCCGCAGTCAGTGGCATTCTATCATTTGAAACCTGTTTTCTTCTGTGCAGTTCCTCGGTTTACTATTTCGCTGTCGATCTTTCAATATTCCTTATTCTTTTTTATGTTTGAACAGATGAAGCTGAAGCAGCAATCAAAACCAGGACACTCTGGTGCAAGGCTAATAGTTGTACAAACTAAACTGACTGCATTTAATAGATCTGATTCGGACTACCTGTGGAGTTGGAACGCCACGTCGCTAAGCGACGCGAACTCTGTCGGATACTCGTATTAGACAGTAATAAGAGACAGTCTGTACAGAAATGCGGAAAGTTATCCCGGTTACCTGTAAGCTAAACGGGCAGGGTGCAACGACCACCTGAAGAAGCCAATGACGTGCTAAGTTTGCGAACTTGTGTATTGAAACCACCAGCCAGCGTAACAAGGCCAAAGCCTTTGCTCTTGAAGACAGCAGTGGCGGCGTCGTCATAAAACTTATCTTTTTGGTGTCACTGTCACAGTCAGGATAAAGCTAACGGCGACTGACGGTTGGAGACTTACGGTGCATAAATAACTTTTAACCGGGACCCGATCTAAAATGGCCGCTAGTCTTGCCAGTCAGGACCACTCATACACCACGCTGCTTCGTACCCTGATGTGCAGAGGAAATATCTTGATGAGATATTGGGCGCAGCTGACTGAATTACACAACTCGAATCCTAAATTCGTTTTTCACTGACAAAGCGGACACTGATCGCCAATGAGCTCATTGTCAGCGCTAGACACCTGTTGACCAATTTCCAAGCGAGTAAGGACGTTGAAGGGGCCGAGATTTAGAGACGAACGAGGCTTTAGGTGTGAGGTACCAGATTAAAAATCACTTGTGATATTATCCGACAATGAACGGTTGTAACCATCAGGGACGTTATCAGTAGGACTCTTATGGATAGGCAGAAGGGGGCAAAAAGAACAGGAGACAAGTTGAATAAAAGTTAGAACTCTGAGCAGTAGTTCACTTATCAGTATTCATCCTACTCGAAGCAATGGACAGCGTGGTCTTGATTATCCTGAGAGACGATCGACAAAATATGGAATTATTTGTGGTCAAGTGCTCACGGGAGCTGGCGGCAGGTACTGCCAAGGGGTCTAGCCAATAACCAAGAGGACAATTAGGGGTCCCAACCAGCCTTTGATCCCAACAAAAAAGTGATCGCAAGACCCTGAGGATTGGCCAAGTGGAAGCTCATCTGCTTAGGTCAATTAATCATCTACTCAAGTCATTCTTAACCTGGATGACTAGCACACCACTTCGTCAGGTCTCCATCAGTTGACCTTACAAGTATGAATAAACTTTCAGCTTGAGATAAATTATCCCCTATAGCCCGTTAAGCTATGGAGGCGCGCAAGCCATCACATTACGTGAAGGTGCGGTCTCACTGTGACGGGTCAACTGTACACCGTGATAATTAAATTTGCCCCTATAACTAGTCAGGAAAAGTGAGCAATAAGATGAAATAGATTGCCTACATAGAATCGATTACTAATACCACCCCAGTGCTGTTCAAGCAAGCTCAGAAGATAATGCTAATGTATTTTTGTTTCATTTCCCTTAAAATTGCAAGCAATCAAACGCCACTAACACTGAAGAATATCCGGGGAATTAGATGCAGTTTAAAAAAATGAATAAGGTAAGGGATAACAACTAGAAAAAACGCCATATCACTTTGAAGGCCGAAGGAACACAATAACTAACCATATACTCGTCCGTCACCTGGTAACGCACTTTGGTAGCTGTGTTCGAAGTGCAGCGAGGGGCAGACGTGTTTGTGTACGGAAACCGTCAGTTAGTACTGACTGAACCCGCATTGCAATCTGGTAACCGAAACAGCAATTCAGTATTCGGGGATAACGGTAAATAATAGCGGTCCTATTTCAATAGTCATCTGATGCGACAAACACTCAATCGGAATAGTTGAAGGATGACGGAGTCCACCGTTGTGCACCATTTCCCAACATGGGCAGCGGTTAGAGAGAAGGCTGAAGCTGTGCACTTGAGGTTTAGATGGCACTGACTGGAGGCGGAAAGAAGTGTCACCGGCCGTTCACCAATGTCCCACTAACACAGCGAGTACACATAATTTGAGGGGGATTTTCACGGCATTTTTGGTGTTTGAACGGTTTCACTTGTAGCTATCCAAACACCCCTTTGAACATCAGTCTATACAAGGACCCCGTTGGATGGCAGGACTAAAGAATGGTTGGATCTAACTGTTTGCCTTAAAGATTGGTGATAAACTTTAAGTATACATGATGGTCTCAATTTCACTTCAGTTTGGTTAACCACTGACTTCATGCTAATGCAGTCTCTACCCCGAGGAAGCAACTAGTCAGGAACGAAGTGCACGAAGAGCAGTGGGTAATGGAGCTTACCGCCGTATGAATTCGTGATCAGTGGGATGGAACTCCCAGTGATTTGCGAGGCCTTTCTGAGTGCTGTTCATCTTCCGAGCCAGCAGATTGAGAATTTCCGTAGCATCCAAAGCGGGTAACTAAAAAATATGCAAAGGAAACAAGCAAGGGTATATTTTATTAATGTGATTAGTAGGAGATAAGATGTCAAAGAGAATTATTCATCATGCAGTTTGAACGCTCAACTCACCACTAAAAACGACTGCTGATTTCTAGCAAGAAGACGGAGATGAGCGTTGATACTGCATAATGAATAATTTACAGAAAGTCTGGTACGAAACGATAAGAGTCGTAAGCTGATCCAATCAATTCGTTTCAATCCTGTTGGAACTAAATTAATGTAACATTCTCTGGTCATGGAAATGTATTTCACGTGATAATGTATAGGAAAAATAGAAATCAAACCCAATAAGCCTATGAAGCTAAGGTTGAAATCACAAACAGAATAAAAATAATCGGAACTGCGAATGTGACTGCTTACCGCTCGAACTTAAAGATTACTCATCACGGCTGATGAGAATATTACGGCGAATTTAGGTAAAAGGCGAAATAGGTGACAAACCGAAATCAATGAAACGCTTTTGGTGCTCTTTTTTTACTACAAGAAAGGTTACCTCTTCCTGAATGTACTGCTTTTGTTGCTATTTTATTTCGTTGACGAGAGTGGTGTAATGTGCGGACATACGATGAGCCTGAACCGTGAAAACCTGTGCAGGAGGGGCTCCTCAATCTAAAGATATGATAATACTCGATAGGTCCACCAAGAGTAACCAGACAAAGTACGCGCTGAAAACTAGCTGTAGTGACATGAATCTTCAAAACTGGACAACTATACCCCTAAGAACATAGTAGCAAATAAACACGGATATGGCCATCACACAGGAACCCTCTACCAGATAAACGCAGAAATGGAGTTATTGTCGATAGTGGGAAGTCATCGCACCTCATCGGGGAATTATCGTTTCCTATGGCGCGACAGTCTCTGCACCAATGATGAAGCCTATTCACGTTCCGCCCTCCCCGTCGGGTCCAAGGGGCAAAGGATTTCTTAAAGACAAGCAGGCAGCGTGGGAGTAGCGACAGCGGTATGGTCTGTGGCGGCTAGGGCCCGTTACGCGGGGAGACGGGGAAAAGGCGGCTATGACCTTGGGACTTGGAGTGACATAGAAAAAGTAAGATCTCAATAGGTAAAGAGCCAGACGACAGCGAGTTCTCGACTATCGCTGAAGTGACCAGCGGGTCGAGGATTCCAACGCATGGCTTTCTTGGGGTGACAAAAACTTGATCCACTTGACTACCGCTGGTCAGACATTGAAAGACTGACCAGTAATTACTATATGTGGATTAGACTCCTGGATTGCAGCCTCCGGTTAGGATTCCAAAAGAAGGAGTCGGCAGCTGCAAAATATCACTGGCTCAGATACCTCCATTACGCAATATTTCCAAAAAGAACAGCTGAAAACAACCCAATGGGCAGTCTGTAGCCCACACTCACAACGATAAACCATCAGGAGTAAAAACGACGAAACTGAACTAGGACGATCTGAACTTACGGGATCCCGTCACGGAATAATCTACAGGAACAGAAAACCCCGTAGCGAGCACACTCTGGTGCCGTCTGTAGTCCCCCAACTGATGCAAACAAATTAAAAGATATATTTGATTTACTTTTTCATTCCAGAGTGACCCGGATGGCTGACTTAGTTCAAAATGAAAATCTGCCCTATTCAATCGTATAAGTTAAAGGTACAATTATACGTTGCAGCAGTTGTGCAGAGATAAACAGGTAATTCTAAAAACCGCTCGCTGGAATGCAATTCAGAGCAACACGGCCCGTCAGAAAGGTTCAAGAGTGACTTCATAGGCCCTCTGCTTTGAACGTCACGTATTCGGTATACCCTGACTGTCAACGATGAATGCTAGCGCTTTCTAATCGTGCTTGTTTTCTCTGGTGTGCTCTTTTCCACGGTCAATAGGTGCCTGTCAGCTTTTCACGTTATTCGGTATCGTGGCATACACAAATTCACAGGAGCGGACGAGTTTTACGTCAGCTGAGCTGTCTGAGTACCTAAGACAACAGCATGGCTCTCGGTCATACAGCTTACAAGCCCCAGGAAATCAGTCAAGCCAAACACTTTTGGAGGGGCATCTCCCTGGCCCTCAAATCAAAAGTTCTCCAACTATCACAATAGGCGGCAATTCACTTTGACGTCCCGCAATCCATACGCTAGTTGATAGACACAATTATCAACTGTACGCCACCAGAGACTCTTCGGATTTCCTGGGTGATCAACCGCTGGTGCTTTTGCACCAACTTAGCTAACGGTTGCTGGCCTGGTGCGACCAATCCTTCAAGTTTGATCTCTTGGATGGAGAAATCCAAATTATCAACTGCAACCTATACTATACCCATATCAAACTGACCAGTGGCAAGAAGGAAATGCCTCCCTGCGAAGCCTGACACCGGAGATGTCCTAACGACAGAATTAGAACGGTAGCGAATAGGCAATCCCTTTTTACATGCCTCATGCAGGCCCCTTACCCGTGAGCGATTTGATGGTACATGTTAGAAAGGAGTCATCCACACTGGCACACTTCAATACTACATCCGACGCTGTTTGAAGTACGCGACAGTACAGAACTCGTGCATATAACTTGCGAAGCGGAGATACTTAAATCTATTACTCTCACATGTATGCTGAAGCCATCCACCCACACACATCCATGTTGAAACTGGTAGTTATCCCCGGGGAGAAGAATGTTACGTTATTTTGCACTAACGTTTGTCCATTCCTTGGTTTATATTTATCATACGGCTGTCTTTTGCCATTTTAGCCCATGCACCACTTTATTAGTTAAGTAAAGCATTCTATTTTGAATCAATTTCCTAATTCTTTTGTACGCTTTGTTGCCGTGTTTGTGTACTTATGTTGTACAGTATTAAACCAATAAATTGAAACACCGCCTACCTTGGTCATCGATGATATGGTTTTGCGTGTTAAATGTTCGCCTCGATAGAACACCGCCATCTGGATGATACATGGGGAAAACGATGGAACATTATTAGGATACAAAAGGAACAAGAAGGGTTAAACAGAGTAACATTAGTAAAAATAGCATCTAACAGGTTAAGTTCCAGGCAATAACTAGGAGATAGATATGAGAGTTCGTGGTAAGCATTCTGACTAAATAATGTGATGCATATAGAACGGCGTAGTGTTCTAACAAGCCCCATTTTTCCCATCAAAATTTTTGTCTCCATACACTCAACCAATGAGAGAAATCGGAAGCAGATTAGGAATGACTGTAGAAGGGTTGCTTTCTATTCTGTTTTTCTCGGGAATGTCCAGGCAAAAGCTACCAGAGAGAAGTTCAAGTTGTTATGAACACTTGTACTCTTGGGTTAGAATGAATCAAGTAAAACAAAGCATATGCGCCTTGAGAATCAACAATTACCACATGGTCACAAGGATCATCATCGATTTGCTTCATTCCGTAACTGGATCGAAGAGTAGCCTTGAACAGGAACAAACTAACTGACAGGCGCGTGCATGCTAAGCTAGGGGGGACTTACCAATGATTACAAGATGGAGAGAATCATATTTAGTACGCGCGCGAACTGAGTTATCTTGTCATACAAGACGCATTAGATAGAGATGATTGGAGAATAACGAGTTCAGGCTGCATAATCTGATCAAAACAGGCTAGATGGAACACAGAGAATCTACAGGTAACCACAAAATCAACCAAAAGATAAGTCGTCAGTTGCCGATGAGAGGTTGAAGAAGACCAGACGCAAAATTACCGATGGATAAATAGTGATAACCCAGAGGCTAAACGTTAGTGAAAAAATAATGTTTAACCAAATGTGTACCTTCGTTTTGGAGAACACAATGGACCTCCTAGCAACACAAGAAAAGAAAGCTAGCAACACTGTTATCATCTGCCAATCCTAGACGGGTGAAACCTTCGTCTCCAAAAATGTTCTCTCACAGATAATTTTTGCAGTGGGTAAAAACAACTTGAACGAAAGAATTCATAATCACTGCAATTCAAGCAAAGCATTTTCCGGTGAACCACGGACCACAATCGTCCACAAACAAAGCAAATGCGCAAGCAGTCAATTATAAATTATTATTATTATTATTAATTATAAAATTTCTGTTTGTTAAGCAAAATCCGACTTTTTCGTAGATGATGTTGTGAGCATCTGTCATCAAAATTTATTTACTCGTAATCACTCAAAAGACGAAGGTTCACACAAATAAAAATAACAACCAGGAACTTACGATATAGTCACGAGCACGAATCATCAAAGTGCTCGGAATAGATCCATGTTCACTGTAGGTTGTAGGTGGATACAGTAGTTCACTAGAGACAAAAAGGAAGCGGATTTTGTCGCGGTTCGACGGAATAAAATTAACGGATGAACCTTTTTAACCATTACTCATAGACCGACGGGGAACTGCATTACAACCGAGAAAAATGCCGGACTAAATTTAACTTGATGACCATGTACACATGAGACAAGAGCAAATGGACTCTCAGTGACGTTTTGACAAAACGGATGTATAGTTCTAAGATGTCATTTATAGTCTTCAATTAACCACATCATTGAAGAATTACCAGCGTGGGACGAGAGATAAACGAATACAGACTGAACAAGCCGATGAATCACGACTTCCAGTGGTATGCTGAGCCCATTGACGGTAATCGAAATCAGAAGACCAAATCGAGTGCCATCTGCCTAAACGGTGATAAGTTAGTGTGGATGGCGCAGGTTAATTTCGAAAAAAAAACAGTACGAAACAAGAAAATATGTGCTATCAGAGGGAACCGGTAAGCTTAGTCAAGGATTGAGTAGGTACGAAGTCTTTGAAATGTTATCGGCTATATATAGCAGTAAACCTGGAGATGTCAGAAGTTGTGGGTGAAATACAAACTATCAAGCTCATGGATCCCGACCGCCCATCACTGGACAACAGCAGCAGTGGTTGTAACGGAGACACTTATCCCCGACACTAATGGGCCATGAGTTCCGGCGAAAGACTACTGTCTCGGTGGTGAAATACGAGAACAAGAAAAAACAAATGCGTTGCTGCATGCTACACGCATGTTTCTTGTGTAACTGCAAAACGAATTTGAATTGACTACAGCAGAAATCCAAAAAACGAGATAAGGGATGATTAAGACCAAGACACTTTGTGACAACCTGTAGCAGTGAACATCAACAACAATTGCAGACAAAAAAAAGGAAGTGGGAGGCGATGTGGATACAAGTTGTGAGGTGCACATAGGCAGCTAAGTGTAGATGGTATGAAGGTGACTTTCACTGTCAGTATCGGTAATGCTCAATCAATTTGTGTTGTATGATTTCTGTTTTGTCTTTCTTAAACATAAAATGGAACGAAGCAAAAAATAGAGGACCTGGTAAACGAAATAACTAATGAAAACAACTAAGAAAAAAAACAATCACGACATGTGGATTGCAATCAGTGTTTCGTCACCAAAACCGATATGACGCACCTCTTGAGCACCCACCATCCACGAACGAGGACAGCCACCTTCTGAACGTGTTGCAAGACTAGCGCGTTGGTGACTTGATGTGGGTCACTGAACCGCTCACGAACACAAACAACCAATTTGTTGAATCGAATGACATGGGCTAAATGAGAATGACGTAAACGAATAAAATTGAGGATTTACTATGCGAACACAGCGCTAGTTTGCAACAAATCAACTGAAAAAACGGATTTCAATGGGATTTTGTTTAATCTTATCAACTAAAGTACTGATCCACGCGAATTGTTACAGGCACGCAGTGCAGTGAAAGACGACGGAACATGAGCAGAAATGTAATGTAAATCACTGGGAAAAATAACTGATTTCCGGCTGTCTCACAATAATATAAACTAATTCAGCTATAACATTAAGTTTACAATCACCGAAACAGAAGTCACGAGAAATCGAATGCATCCAGTATGTGAGGGATCGCAAACTACTCCGATTGTACACTACTCCTTAACGGCATGCTTATAAACCAGATGATGTTTGTTCAGTTAAAACGGGACGAAAAATGGGCCTTGAAAATTGGACTAGCATTTGGTTCTACCGTCCTACGTTGCCCAATTTACACATAAGTCTCGCCGCTCTATGCCATAAAATTAACCCGCCAAACTCGCCCCAACCAAGCATGGCATCTATCTACCATGATAAATCACCTATTTGAAAATACGAATCAGGAAATCTTGTAAGAAGCACATATTATGTGTTAGTGGAAGAAGATTAATTCACTATGTGATATCATCGCTCAACTCACCATTAAGAAACCATGGAAGCACTGTTAAGAATCATCATTGTGCCTCAGTTCGGGCGCGGTGCATATGCATCGCTGTTCAGTGCTTCCATGGTTTATTAATCGTGAGATGAGCGGTGATAACACATGATGAATTACTTCATGAAAGTACATTACCCTCATTGGTATTTGCTGCTTGAGCCGTACCATCAACCTATTTGACCCACTTATCGAAACACCTACCCGGCCGCATTTACGACCGAATAGCACATTTTTCCTCGTAAGATGCCAGTAGCTGCCAACATGAAACATCAGCGCTTAAATTCACTGATTTTTTGCTATCGAACATATCATGTAAATGAATTTTCCCGGATGAAATGGCTGACCCTCCGGCTTCCCCTTTCCAGTGACAACCTCTACGCTATGAACTGTTCGCAACCAGTGCCTGATTTGAAACACTTCAGCTGGAGCATGTACAATACGGAATGCAGGAATGAAAGTATCACATTCGGTTAACTAAAAATAACCACACAAGGTATCTGATTGGGTTTTCCAAGGAAAATTTGATCCACAGTCTCCAAGCTCATGCGAATAAGTCAACGGGAAAATTTTCCAACCGCACTTGCTCTGTCCGGAAATCGTTTCCGTATCGTCATCGGTTCCAATGCCCCAGTGAATAGCCACACCAAATTAGGCAGAATTCCCTCTTTTATTCAACCTGCCTCTTCTGTCTCCAACCCAACCTGTTTGTCCCTTCTGCCTACCCATAGTGTTCTCATTGATACTACGTCCAATACTTGCAACGGTTTATTGTCAAGTAGTGTAGTAGGTGGTTTTCAATCTGCTAGCCCACATTTTCTCAAGCCTCGTCAGCCTCTGAATCTCGATTCCTTCAACTCGCGCACTTCCATGCAGGTTAGCCAACAGGCCTAATTGGCTCTGACAGTGGACTCACTTTCGATTGATGTCTGCTGCGTGAATGAAACATAAACTCAGGATTCGAGTAGAGTAATTCAACTAACTGCGCCAAACGTCTCGTCAAGATATTTTCTTCGCACTTCAGGAGACGAAGCAGCTCAAGCTGGGGGTCAACGTGGTGTAGGAATAGTCT
>LUCM01002120.1:4862-19566 GCA_008360955.1 Fasciolopsis buskii | reverse complement strand
GAACGTATTCCATTACCGTGGAGTGAGTCACTGACTGTACCCATCTTTAAGAAGGGTACACGGAGTGACTGTAACAATCGTCGTGGGATCAGTTTAATTCCGATAATCAATAAGGTGTTAGCTTCGATGGCCGGCGGCTGCCTTCGTCGAAAATGATGTAAATTCTGGTTTCATTATTCAAACAAGTTAAAGATAAAAGATTTAAAAAATGCTGCATCGTTTGACACCCATTCGCGAGAGTAATATCCGCGAAATGCAGGCCGGATTTCATCCAGGTCGAGGTTGCATCGACCAAATATTCATTCTTCGGAAGTTTCTAGAAACGCGCCACACACACCGCCGCCGTACGACCGTGGTCATTCTCGACTTGAAAAGTGCTTTCGACTCGGTGGATCGACCGGCACTACTCAGTGCTCTCCACCGGATGGGCATGCCAACGAAGTTTGTGAACCTGTTGCGATCATTGTACTCGCATATCTATGGTCGCCTGGGGGTATACGGTGACCAAACACCATTCAAAACGACTAGCGGCGTTCGACAAGGGTGTCCCATTTCTCCATTCTTGTTCAACTTCTTCATGGACGAGGTGATGGAAGATGCTTTCGGAGATCACCGGGATGTAGGAGTCGAACTGGGATGTAGAGGGAAGCTACGCGACCTAGATTATGCAGACGACGTCGTGTGCCTGTTCGAGTCTGCGGACCATGCACAACGGGCACTGGATAGAATGTCGAGATCGGTTGCTCGGTTTGGCATGTGCTTTGCACCTTCAAAGTGCATAGTGCTGTTGCAGGACTGGACGACAGCAGTGTCGAACTTGATGGTGAGCGGAGAGGACCTCACGATTGTAGACTGTTTCACTCACCTTAGTAGCTGCGTGTCAAACGACGGTAGCTCGGCAGTGGAGGTAAATACGCGTATAGCCAAGGCTTCGGAAGCTTACGCTGGACTTTCATCGTTGTCCGAGGGGCAGCAATTAAGACAAAAACGACGTCCGAGGTGATGTTCAGTGAGTGCAATACCGCCGATCCTAGCATGCAAGTTCCCAGATAGAATGACAACGTTTGCTCTGTGTTGTTTTTATTAGCCCGTGAAGAGGCCGATAGGATCTGCCCTTTTTGGCATCCGAGCTACAGTCAGTACGGACATACGCAGAAATCACAAACAAACATCGTCTATCAGTTTGTGTTCTGCTTTCTTTAGCCCAACCGCTGATGCGTCCAACACGCAGCCGGCTTTTAACTGGATTTCACTTTAAGAGCCTTGACTTTTTCGTTCAAAACTACTCCAACGCCTGCCTGACAAGAAGCTTCGATTTCAGTCTCCAAAAAACGCAAGTGGTAAATGATATCACCATTGGTCGGCGATTATTTCCTTCCTTGACTGGGGTCTTGAAAACGGGCCTCCTGTAGGCGGCAGATATCAACACCAATACCATTCAATGCCCTAGCTAAGCCAGCTTGCTGACCCATAAGGAAGCAGGGTGCGCACGTTACACATTCTAAGTTTGAATGGTGAGTACGGTCGAAGGAGAGTAGTGACATCCGTAAAGAGAGGAGTAGGCCCATTAGCGTTCGTTTGATTCTGCCTGGATTCTGGGTCCGTGAAACGAACGGAGGAAAAGAAACGCAGCGAAAAGTGAGCAGAGCGATTTTGCAAAGAACTCATCGGCGAAAGAATGCAATCGTATAAACCTATGATTTGTTTGTCAGCACAACATTGCTAGGTTGTCCAGGTCGGAACAGGTGGTTTTCTCAGGGATTTATAACCGGAATCTTTCGCCATGCGAAGCTTAATACGTGAGGCAACACAACGGAGCCTGAGGTTCCTGACTCACTGGGGACCGGTGGTGACTGGTTGCTTACTTCGTTACACAATTCGGATGAAGCCAAACATCCTGAGTGCTTAGCATACCTCTTCGTTAAAGATTCCGGTGAGCATACAGCCGTATGTTTCGTATACCGTTTGTAGATGGTTTGGAATCAAGGTTTAACCAAGTTCTCTGGAGTGGTTATTGTTGGTCAGTCAACTCGGTGGAGCACCGGGCACTCGTCTTCGTCCTTCCTCCTTCGTGAAGAAATACCTCCACTACGCGAAGAGAGTGAGCAAGACCTTTTCAGGAAGGAATGAGTGAGACGCACGGTGATTTGAAAGAATTTCGAGAGGCGTTCGAGATGAGCGACGAACTTGGAGCCTGAAACGTTCACACTTGACTATAATGATGCGTTCGGAGTTAGTAATGTGTAAAGGTAGTGCTGACTTATTCGCACTTAAGGAGATGAGCAAAACGTACAGAATGGCGACATTGATGACTTCATTCAAAAAATGACGAATTTAGAAGTGTAATTAAATGGTTCGAATTAGCATTAGTACTAATGTATATTGTATATTTCATATGCATATATATGCTTATACATTTATAGCATCAAAAACGCAATTTCAGTGAAGGGAATGAATCACAAGTTAGGAAAGAAGTAGAGTTGGTGATTTCAACTGGACAAACTGTATTGGGGAAGATAATCCTCAATCCAGCACCGTTTACTTATTAGTCCTTAGTTTGCTACTTTACATCTTAAGGAAAAAAGACAATTGCACTGGCCGTTGCAAGAAAACCAACCTGATTGAAGTTCGGATGCAGAACTGATAATAACGAGTTATTACTACCTAAGAGGACAATTCCCAAGATCAACATTTGCGGGCAGTTTTCACAACCATTAACCTTGCATTAGTGTGTTCTTGTTTTGATTGATGCCTCACAGCACCACCTACTTAAATGATAAATGAAAGGAGGATAATAATGAGAGAACATCCGTAAGGTAACAAGTGAGAAGGAGCTGTGTGGGGAAAGAAAGATTTCGGCGACCATGATATTTAACCATGCCACTTATTGTTTCTAGACCTCTGCTGCAGGGAGCTCATGGACCCAGTCCAACGGTCCTACCGGAATTACAAGAGCCAGACCACTGGTTAAGGCCGTTACACCCTTTCGCCTTTTTATGGACTGGTCATTTCGATTCATCTCATCAATACATACCTTTAAGAACAGCCCACAGTCTGCAGGCGATCAAGGAGCATGCGCAACGCGTGACCTAAACACCTAAAAACCCATTTAGACCGTTTCTGAGGTTTGGACCCTACAGTCAAGTATTCCAGGCTAAAAATCTGTGATATTGGCCAGGAAATATAACCCCTTCTTAGTATCAGATAAGACAAGAACAAATATCAAGTCGAACTGAATCATAGCTAAATGAACGCAGGGCTCGAGCGGATTCATCTCAGCTGAATAGGACCAATCAATGAAAAAGTCTGAAGGCGAAATTAGTGTAATGCCCGGTCCCAAAAGCTAAATCAAAGCGCAGATACAGCAGGTCTCACCCTTAAGCATGATTGATTGGACCAATTCCTCCATGGTCTGTGGTTGCGCTGGCTCCACTCGATTGTGATTAGCGCTGTGGAATGGGACAGACAGACAAAAGGAAATATGAAAAATAGATGAAGCACAGAAGAAAGGAGGATCTAGTGATTTTTGATCCACTGAATAAAAACCGAGGAATGAAAATAAGCTCCGATTGTAAAAAATACGAGCTGGCGGAGCAAAAGAAACCAAAGTGTGTATGTGAACAGATTAAACGGAAGACGAAAAGCATGTAGGAACTGCCTGGCCTGGGTAAATGATTTTTGGGATGAAAAAGAAATGAGTGCAGATGTACCAAACCCAGTCATCACAGCATTAGGACGTCGATTTTGCTTAAACGGTACAAAATGCGGAGTGCTAGCCGAATGTCAGTGGACTAAAAAGTTCACATCAGTAATCTTGACTGCAACATTTTGGAATCGTGCCAAAAGTACCTCTGATACACAGGCCCTGGGAAACATGTGACTGCAAATCGTAGATCACTGCACAGATAATTAGTAAAGTATGACAGTGTCGACGTGCCCATGAAAAATGGGTAACTTTCTAAGCCTAGGTGAGTGAGACCCAAATGCGTGAACCGAGTGAAAGTATCGAATAGTTTTGGTATAATTTCGAAATAATGCAAGAAATGGTATTGTTCCCGATTATATTTATTAACGTCTCAAATGAATGGAGCTTAGTGGTATTCATTTCTTTCTGACGAAAGGATACGAGGGCAAGTCGCGAAAATTTCACCAGCAATTGAACTAGCATCATCAGGGATTGTTACCATCGTGAATGTTTTAGACTGAAGTCTGGAGTCTGCTGTGTTTGACAATCAGCAAGTTCAATTTTCGATACCTCGAATCGATGATATCTAGACAATTTCAATACTGCGGTCAGAACCGATAAGCAAGAAAAGAAGACTCTGGAGGAAACTATGACTAAGAGGGAGTTGTCAGTTGTATCATCATTGAAAACCGCCTAACCGGAAAACTGCAATGATACGGGGAAATTTTCGGATTATTGATTTCCTCAGTCAGTGCGCTGTGAGTGGGAAGGCAGGAAGCAGAACCCCAAGTCTGGGAGTGGAGGTTCCAGTAACTAAGTAGATTTTTACACACCCAGCTAAGCTTTGAAATTTAGATAAACTACCTACGGTCGTAGTTGGTAAATTGACTCCCAGAGTAATCTGCATTTAGGCGTAAAACATCGGAGAATTTTGTAAGCCGAAAGACGGCTCGATTTGCGACTCGAATAAACAACTAATGCAGTAGTAACACAGAAGCGGAGAATTACCTGACTGTATAAGAACCATTTTACAATATCTCTAATGAACTGCTTTTTCTCTGACTTGAGAATGACCTACTTCAATTCGTAATATTGAAATATAGAACGTACGAAAGTGATAGGTAAAACCCAATGATCAAAACGAGTAAGGACATGACACATGCAATCACCGTAAGCGACAACTGATATGGCGATTTGGTCCACAAAGCGATAGTACCGATATCACAAAGATTATCAGCCGATTAACCAAAACAAAAGTCGATTCCTAGGAAAAGAAGTAAATGTAAATTACCTTTTTTTGGTAGGGCGGAGGGCAGCCAACAAAGTTTCTGTATATTCGTCTTGCTTCGGACCATTCGCTGACTGCTCCAAGAACTCATTGTCCTCGTAAGGATACAACAACGGAATTCGATTTTCAAACGCGTCCACTGGCTGTAAGAAACACGATGGAAGATAGTTTGGGGTTGTTAAGTCTACATTCTGATTTGTATGGAGTTCTGTGGATTCAGGGATTTTAAACGCGTTCATCCCATAATCGAGCCAACTTCGGTGAAAAGAATAAAACCTATTAATACCGGCATCCTGGACATCCTCCGCGGCTGCTGGGAATAGTTACTTTGAAAGTATTTATCACATCAGAGTTACAAAAATCAAACCTAGCAGCAAAACGAATGATCGTGATGTTTCCAATATTGTTGAAATTAGAGAAAAAAAGGCCAGCAAAGAGTATTACAATAAATGGCCACTTATTAATGAAAATTCTTCCCACACCTTTTCCCAGCGAGTATCAGCCAAGATCTGGAATTCGCTGGTCGCGACCTACAATTCTCTAACCCCAACCTCTTGTCCTCTGGTCCCGACGAAAAACTTCAACCACGTTGCTCATAATAAGCAAGTCAGATCCAAGTGTTTCGGAATATTCAGAGGTTAACGAATGATATAAGTTTGTATTTTATAAGGACTGGTGTGGAGAAACTTGGTTAAGAGACGATCAAAAATTAACGACTGTATACCGTCCGGTTGACCGTCAAACGACGAGCTGCACAGCATACAATCATCGAACGCGAGAAACAGGGACAACAATAACGTTATCCGGACTCTGAGAAACGCAAACATTGATTCGTGACTCACAACAAAAAATCTGTGACCTGTGTTATTGAGACGCATTCCGTTCCCATTGTGAAAAATGTTCTATGAACCAATCACGATGTAAAACAGGTTAAGAAACCACAAACAGAGCGCGAAAAAAGTGAACCACAACTTACCACAAAACGTCTGTATCGGATGGGGCGCCAGGGGATCATGTTTTGTTGATTTAAGAACAACACATCAGGATCATTTTCAGTAGGCTTACGGCGAGCCCCCATTTGTCCACGGAAAGGATTATTTTCGTTTGCCTTGAGCCGGGCGGTTACAACAACGCTAGAGGTGCTGGATTGTGCAGCGTTAGGATTGGGTGGATCAGGGACACGAGATTTATCTGAGGAACGAAGAAAAATTGTTCACTAGACGCATTACCAAGACCTAATTGATATAAAAATACAAGCAAAGGAATTATCGTTATAAGATGGAAAATCGACGTAGGCATTAAGGGTTCGAAAGTCGACATCGCCAGCTACAATCAAACTGGCGACCATTCGTTGACTGGGCAGGCAAATATATTGTCGAGCTATCGCAATGGAACGACGTAGTTCCCATTCACACCAGATCAAAACTACAACAGGTGGTGTCATAACCTGATTTGGCAACCTGAAATGCAGTGACCAACGTTAGATCAGTAGAAAGATATGCCCACAAACGTTCAATAAATTAAGACTACAGTGCTTCCTTGTTGTTACCACCTTGGTATAATATTGTAACCGGAAGTTTAAATACTCGTCTAAAGTGTCATCTAAACTTGCATACTGAGTCACATCCGAAAGGATATTTCCCAAACAATCGAGGCAGGAGTTCTCTGGTTCTCAGTCACCCATGCAAGCCACATTTTGGTAGGGCACTTCGCCAATTAAATTCGTGCTAAAAGAGGCTGCATTTGCAGTGGTGCACAAGAATTTATTGTTCAAAACTGAACGGAACAAAGCTGTGAGCTCATAACTACTTGGAGGGGAGCCATGAACTTCTATACACCTTGTTCCAGACAAACAGGAAGTCTAACGCAGTAGCAATGCATTCTAGATCACTCGGAAGCCAACGGACGGTAACAACCTTAGATATCAAAAGCTAAGTCGGAAAAATAAGTAAATTAAAAGGACTGAATACACGGAATTTATGCATCGTTCTGAAATAAAGGAAAGTGGATAATAACGGAAATCCTCATGGTCCTTTTATCGCAGCTAACGATGCTGTCTGGATCAACCGTTAACATTCACAGACGTATGGAAATCGTGACAATACGGTTTCCTCGAATGTTTCAAATAAAGTGTTGAAAATACGAAGAATCCAATACTCACTATTTAATAATTTAGGACAATAAGAAGATGAATGTTGGAGATGTTGATATTATACCTGATCTCATACGCAAAACAATATAACTAATGTGACTGAAAATGTACGAAACTATCGATCGCGATTCTGTCCGATGCGCGACCGAGCAATCCTAGAAGTGTATGAGCGTTGAGGTGCCCACCTGACTAACCCCGTATGACGCTCAATGATTTTCTCCTAGTCGATCATGCATTACGGTTTAATTTGAGATTTGGTCGCATTATGTAATCTTAGTGTTTGACGATTTTGCTTGCATGCATCCGCTGCTTTAATGTCCTTGATGCTGAATGTCACGACTGCAACTATAAATGTCGAATACACGTCTACATACAATAAGCCTGTACTGGTTTCTACCGGTACATCACCACTATATTAACGCTTAAAGACGAAACCTCATTCAACAAACAGCTATCAGATTCCCTTATGATAAATGGATGGTTTAGTTTATTAACTTCTAGACAGGCGGATGATGCGATTTTCACGGAATTAGCTGCTCACAGATTAAAAGTTTCTCTTTACGTTCGTTCCCTGTAGCTGCTAACACAACTTTGTGTCAACCAAATCGTTTTAAGCAATCGATAGGGGGAGTAAATGACCTTTCAATATTTCTTAGCCATTGAAAATCCGTCCCTGGCTGCTCGGCTCGGCTCGGATGATCATTGAATTGCCAATGAATCCCTGTGGATAACTGATTATGGGGAGATGGAGACAGAGAGAGATAGCAGGTGTGGTGAACGATGAAGTTTCTTTTCCGTTTCTCTTTCAGTCTCACTGTTTCCCTCCTTAGACATGTTTTGAGTACACCCAATTTGTAGACAGATCTATGCTAGACAGCGTGACGGTGAAAGAGAATAGAGAAAATGAACCCAACGGACCGTGCTTTTATTCCATAAAACGGTCTTAGATATCAATGATACAAAGCTAGTCTGTATTCACAACAGAATGGACAAAAAAACAATGATCATAATCAGAATGTGAGGATCAGCACATATGACAACAAGACCAAAGCAAAGTGCAGCCGCCTTGAAACGAGAAACGTGTTTTCAGTGAACCTCAACATACACAATCCACCTCGAACGTTTTTCTAACAAGAACAGCTACGAGGATTCCTCAGGAGTTGTTTCCAACTTCAAATTGAACCTGTTCAATTTAATTCCATTCCGTCTCAAACAAACTCCAGAAGAAACATCAGCTGCCATGAGACAATTTGGAATGAGCTGTGCGCCTTTTTGCTCTTCACCGGATGAAATTCATCCAATTGAAACGAACTATCATTAGGTGGGAACACGTATTTTCCCTCAAAATTAGTTTGAGTTTTTACGAATTTGAAAGCGTACCGCAAGTCGCATTTTGAGGTTCCAGAACTAAGCGGTTGGGATAAATTAGTTCGACACTTTATTGTTGCGTGATAGGGCGAGTTGCTCATGACTAGTTTATGTACCTCATCAATCTCCCCCATTTACCGTAATTCATAGCTAATGTCACGTATCGGCATGATTAAGAATTGCCGAGAACGAGCTTGTTCGTCAGATCTTCTTGCTTATCAAAAGAATCAGAATTGCTTCTTATGTTAGAAAAACAGTCAACACGTTTCAAACGGGTCTGATTTGACGGAACATGCTAAAAACGAGCCACCCGTGGCAACATTCTCCAACGCTACATTCGACACTGCTTCAGGCACTCACGAGACAAAGGAGACCCAGTGCATATAACCCACAAGATGTATCGTGAACACACTCACTCACTATGAGACTGGTAGTTATCCCGGAGGGACACTAATTTTCGTTCATTCCTTGCTATGCCTCTGCATTTCAGCCCACGTATAAATTTTATAATTAAGTAAAGCGTTCGGTTCCGAATCGATTTCTTACTTCACTTGTACGCTTTGTTGCTATGTTCGTGCACTCGCGCATCAAATGTGAAATCAAGTGGACAGATACCGTACGACAAGTCAAAAAGGTACAGTAACAAGGAAAACGCTTTACAAACCAACATTACGCGACAGACTAGTCTTTAATGACTGAAGCTAAACTATTTGTGAATGTTTTAATATTCTAGATGTGTTGTTGCTATCAATAATGAACATGTCACCAATGTACTGGTAATGGAAGAAATGTTTTGAAGAAATAATTCATCATGGGATAGCAACTCCCGACTCATCATGAAGAAGACGTAGAAGCCTGTACAGCTGTTTCAAACTTGTTAGGAATTATCAACAGCGCATATTCACTACGCCCGGGCTGGCGTTCAACTCACAATCGTTCGTCTCGGGTTCGCGCCCCAGTTTAGGCGCGGTGGATATGAACTGCTGATGATGCCTAGCAGAGATGAAACAGCAGTACAATGCCTTCATGATTTCTTAGTGATGAGCTGCGCGTTGCTACTGCAGGACGAATAATTTCGTGAAATCATTGTGTTAACCGGGCATTATTTCAAGACTATGGTTAGTCATAAAAGAGATTAACAATTGGTGAAACAAAAGCATACCATTGCGTTCAATACTGGCAAAGAGACGTCTGCCTCAAAATGGCCAAAAAAACTTGTAAGGAAGCAGAGAATGATAAACTTGTTTCCCGAATGGCCGTTGGTTGGTTTTGGTTCGTTGACATGGACTCACCTCTAACAATTTCCTTTACCGTGTCCATAACAAGGACATCATGTTCCAAGGGTAAAAAATGGCACTCGTCTGTCACATCAGTCAGTAAAAATGAAGTCACTTATCTTACCATTGACAAAGTATCCCAGAAGAGTAGTTGGAAGCTTTTGTAGGGTTGATCGGAGCATATATGAATCACTGTACTGCGATGAAATACGATGCTAAAGGGCTTACGGTTGATTAGCAGTTTGCTCGGATGGTGAAAGTTTGCCATCACGTATATGAAGCTCCAACAGATCAAGCGAACTTTTAATTCGCCCCTCTTTAATTTGTTCTGCCTCCAAGGAACGAGTCGTACCTCGGTTTTTGTACTATTTGGTATAAAAATATGAATACACTTACCAGGAGCAAAAGCAACTGCCTCCTAAGACCTTTAGAAATGAAACAATCGATCTAAAAAGTCTATATCGAACGAACTGAATAATATCTAACCTCTTTTAACACTCCAGGGCTGTCTGAATGACAGCTGGAACTGTCTTGAGAAAGATTAGTTGGTAGGGACTAAAAGCAATAGCAAAAAACGTGTTAAATTACGAACGCAGTGTGGTCCTAGAACGCTATTCTTCCAAAAATGTTTCATATCTGAACAAAAAGATGTTAGACGTTATAATGCCTCATCAAGCTTTTTTCTCGGTCAATCCAATCAAATGAGACCGGCGCCTGCGGTTGGCTTTCGTCACAACAGTCATTATAAACCCGTTGAAGAGTTCGGGGCTAGCAAACTGAGCAAGTAGGATTATCTTCTGAAACATTAACGGAAACTGTGGCAGAAACATTCAGTGCTCTGGATGCGATACTTCTCGCTATTTGTACGGACAGCTTGTTTGACAAGTTGATTCGATGTCGTGGATGGCGCAGAGTGGACGGGTCTCAAATCAGGAGCGGATACACAAGAGATAAACCCTAACCTAATTCCAGATGTATGCACAGTTAACCAACTACAGCATTAACCACCGGACGTCCAACCTGCGAGTAATGATTCAGGAATTTTAATTAACTACGGCCTAAAGCAGTCTTGGACATTTATTAGACAACAGGCATACTTTTGAGATCGTGTTTTCGACTGGAAGGACATATGAATCATTGAAAGCAACATCCACGGAGGAATACAGATAAGTGCGCGCTGTGCTATCTCACTGAGCTTGGTCACAATAAAGTTATGCATCCGTGGACGAACGACAAAATTTACGACTTTCTGGACACAACGTGTGCCTATTTTGTTTAGGCCGACTTGGGAACAAGCTCGAAGTCAACGCAGAAACATCGAAATAGTTAGACGGAAAGAAAGACAGGAAGCAATTATTGAAAGATAAATCTTTATTTTTACCGAAAATTCACTAAGTTTTTTGTGGTCATTCCTAAAGAACATGAGCTCTATAGACAAACCATACAGCAGCGCACAGCTGTCTTCGATTCTTAATAATCTGTTAGCGTCTCCAGTCGACGGCAATACTCTTTTATTGGAAGACAGAAAGTGCCAACCGATGCCAAATCGGAAGCTAGCTTTCCGGATCCTTAAGCTAAGTCAACTCGAAAACCGCACTGATTTTCAAACCGAGCACAGAATGTGACAATTGATTACGGAAAGAAAACCAATGGGCAGACAAACACAAAGCTTGCCTAAGACACCGAAGGCAATGTAGGGGTCGGTCTACTCAGAGGACGAATAACAACCAAAGCAATGAGCCATCTCATCACTTCATACCCCAGGTCAAAACCAGATTTCAACGGTTTTTTTCAAAATAATCCTTCTCTCACCTGAAAAAAACTACGGCGTTACTTAAGGCACTCGTGGATAATGCATGCGATAAAAACTATCAGAGAGCAATACTTTCATCAAAGTAGCCATACCGACGCAAAACCTAGCCTACTCCTCACAACTTTGCTCTTTGTGTTCTACAACCTGGGCGGAATGATTAACGTTAACAACTTCGGCGCTTTTGGGATAAGTTTTATACCGTAATGATCGACAGAACAAATGCGCGAGTCTCTCGAAAAACTAGGGACGAAAATAGCTTCCCCTCAAGCGGATAGAATCTGTTCAAAAAGCCGCAGACCGCGGAAGAAATATACTCAGACGAGCTCCACTCCACCACCTTTAACCGTACCCGTGGCAAGGCCATCGTGGCCTGCGATTTTGCGAATTCCTAGGGCTTGGAGCTCCTGGCGGATTACAACCTCGGACAGCAAATCTGTCGACACTGATCAAGAGGCTTCCTTCATGACAGCTGCCAATCCAGTTCAGTTAATACAACCATTAACCTCGAACCAGTGCTCTGCTTTTGATTGCTACTCAAAGAAAAAGAGAACGGGGAGCGGTGAAAAGTCGGCCAAAAGGGAAAAGATTTCGGATGAAAAAAATGTCAGTGACTGCGACTCTGACACATGTCACCCATCGCCTCTCACTATTGACTCAACGGGATCTCGTGGACCCCAACCCGGCATTCTAACTGCACCTACATGAGCCAGTCCAATGGTTAAAGTTTTCACACCCACCGGACTCACCTTAGAAATCATTACCTGCCTCGAATAATGGCATACAACAAAGCAGTCGTTAGGCGCGCATGCGCAAAACATTTCCCAATCACCTTGACCTGGTCTGATTCAGTACCCATTCTAAAGAATACCGAGGGCACCCTAAGTATAACCTCTGAATTACTTACAAAAGCCACCCATCATATTCTACCAATAGTACAAAGACAACGGTGATCAAAAACCAAAAGTCTTCGCTTATCTTCTCCCAATGAAGTCGAACTGGAAAGTGGAGGAAAGCTATGCGACCTAGATTACGCAGACGACGTCGTGTGCCTGTTCGAGTCTGCGGACCATGCACAACGGGCAATAGATAGACTGTCGAGATCGGTTGCTCGGTTCGGCATGTGCTTTGCACCTTTAAAGTGCAAAGTACTGTTACAGGACTGGACGACAGCAGCGCCGAACTTGATACTGGATGGAGAGGAAATAACNGCACCTCCCAAGTTTAAAGTACTGTTATAGGACTGGACGACAGTAGTGCCAAACATGATATTAGATGGAGAGGAACTAACGATTGTGGACCGTTTCACTTACCTTGGTAGCTGCGTATCGAACGATGGTTGCTCGACAGTGGAGCTAAACACGTGTGTATCCAAGGCTCGAGCGACCTACGCCAGACTGAGGCACTTGTAGTGTGGGCCTGATATTTCACTGAAGTTGAAAGGTCGTGTGTATTGTGCCTCGTTACGCTCAGTTCTGTTGTACGGTTGTGAGACATGGAGTATGCTTGTGGGAGACGTTGGTCGATTGGAGGTGTTTGACCGCTGATGTCTACGTAGTATGGCTGGATTGGATGGAGTGACCGCGTGAGTAATGCGGAAGTCCGGAATCTAGTACTAGGTGCCGGCTCCCAGAACACCTTATTTCAGCGCATGAAACTTAATAGACTACGCTGGTTTGGTTGCGTGTTGCGTCTACATATCGTGCCCTATTTTGCGTTCCTCACACGAAGTGGATGAAACCATGTGGAGGTCAGATGACGTGGCAACGTGGAATGGGTAAAGTAGATGTCTCACGTCTTCGTGGTTGGGGTTCGAAAGACCCGTCAACTAGCTGGCTGACGACACTGAAGGATATGGCAGTGAACCGTGAACAGTGGCGATCGTGTTGTCATTTTCTATCGAATCCGAATGATTAAAAGAGTGCGTTTGTGCAATTAGACTGTTTCGTCTGTTGGCTGTAGCAGCATCTTATCTTTTCCCACCTGTGTATGTCAACTCGATGTTCCCTTTAGATATTCGCTCTTTTTATGGGCATGTAACTTTGGGGAAAAGGCAGCAGTCAGTGAGGCTTGTCTTGCTGTTTAACGCTGAACGATGGTGATTATTATTATTATTAATAATATTTGGAAGGAAACAATTAGCTCGAAGAATGATAGATGCAAAAAATGAATCAATTCTAATGATAATTTGTACAAAGAATCGTTGACAGAACGATTGTTTGTCACACTCACTGTTTGTCTTCTAGCACCTTATCAAACATGACTGTTACTTGACCGTGTTGTGAGACGAATTAGTTTGTATCCTACAACGAACTGCGCAGATTGAAGGATGCATTCGACCGAATAAAAGTTGCTTTAAAGAAACTATCTAACTTACGTCAGATTTGCAGTTTTCAGAGCAAGTGGTCTCATGAAAGACTTGCGTTACTTCGTGATAGGGTGGGGGTGAACATTGAGGAATGTTATTACCGTCACGGTTTTCCTGCTCTAACCAAACGGGATTGGAATAATGAAGTAAATCAGGTGTTCTGTGTGCCGAGCGCTCAGAATCGACCGGTTGTGTAGGATACACTGCAGGGCCCGCGTATGGTTCATAAGGCACCTATAAAATTCGAACAAATACGACAACGTGAAGAATCGAAATCCTTTGCCTTGGCATTGCAGCCAAAACCTATGTGCATCAAGTCACGTAAAGACTGATCACACTTATGGAGGGAAACTCAAAGACAAGACCGACTAGGTTCTGAATTATCATATACTGCAAGAATAATCAAGTCCCAACGAATCAAAGTCACCTAATAGTGGCTTGATCTATTCTAACAGGTATAAATTATTGGAGATTTACCAATGACATTTATTGAGTTCAAATGTATATAAATATATATACTTGTGTATACATTTATATATATATATATATAAGCAGGAATTAGTATCTGGATGCGTAACAAAATTTGCCCGGGAGCACACGACCGGTTTCGCGGTTATTGTCGCTCGTCAGGTATGCGTACGCGATGCTCTCTTGTCCAAACATCCACATACTTGTACACTCCGAATTGATTGATATTTCTCACCAGAATCGAACCTGTAGCAACAGGAGTGTGCATGGAAGCTCTTCGTATATATA
>LUCM01002118.1:41896-105305 GCA_008360955.1 Fasciolopsis buskii | reverse complement strand
GACCGAGCCGCGGTCATTCGTGGAATTATGCGGGTCATCTATACTGGGTGAACGAAATTTTCTGTAGAAAGGGTGCCGGAAGTATTCGGAGTGTGTGATATTTCATGCCTACCAAACCACACGAAGGGCATTCCTTTTGGAAATTTAACCGGGGTGCTGGACTCAACAGTCTGGTCAACAAAAGAGTAAGTTGCCAACCCTTCACGAGAGCTCTGAGCAATAGCAAACCTATTGCTACTCTTGCCACTCGACGCAACGGGCAGCGTAGACCTACCTGATGATCTGTCGTGACGATTGTCGCAGTATGAAATTGATTGTTTCTGTGTGATTCATGGAGGTCGGCGGTCAGATACTGCTAGGCGATTCAACCCTTGTGCTGGAGAACGATTACGGCTCATGACCAAAACCATGTGTGCAAGACAAATTGGATTGTCTGAGTGAAAATTCATATGCCTCGCTTGATTATTCTACCACCCTGTTTTTTTGATTTATTTGACAGCTCAAAGTAACCCACAATCTAAAGAAGCAGAGGATCGCTTCGTCAGGCCTCTAGCCACTGATCTTCCAGGAACGATTAACTCTTCGCCTTGAGGTAAGTCATCCTGTATAGATCATTGGGTTACGGAAGCGTATATTTCGTCAAAATGCGTCAAAGTGCAGTCTCATTGGATGTAAGCACGACATTCGGTTTTGAGACAGCCAGTTATGCAATAGCTCTTCACATACTGAAATTTAGAAAAGCATCCTAAATGTAGCTATATTCTGCATAATGTGACTGAGGAACAGTTGCAACTTCTCAGTATCTTCTACCAGAATCATGAAATCGCTCGCTTACTTCAAATCACGCAATTTACTTCCTGAGTGAATATCAAAGTCACTATTCTCTTGAGAGGATAAGATAATTCCCATAGTAGGATCGGTAGCAAAGCTGAAGCGGAAGCACAGAACGAAAAATGTTTAGGTGCCCCCGTGTTACTTGCACCTTTGGTGATTGCGATTCACCGGTACCTGGCCCTCACTAAATCTCCTATTCCCTCACCCACTTTAAAAGTTTCTTTCAGTGTGACAAATCAGTTGTGAGGAACAGGAGAATGAATTAAAATAATATGAGTACTGTCGATTTAATTACCGACCGTTAGTCCAAAGATGTTGGTCAGCCAAAGAATTAACGTGGGAAAACAATTGGTGACTGTTCGCAAGTTAAATTCCTCTGTGAAAATATGTCAGTCGTGTTCCCTGGGAATTTAAATGCATTGCAGCACGGCCAATTTCCGTGTATCACTTCAGTTAGGCGGCCTAAAAACGACCCGTTCTCAAGTAGTCTTGTTAATGAACACAAATGAGAACGAGCGAGCTAGAAATGATGAACGATTTTTGCGAAACAGTCACCAATTAATGAGGGTTTTTTAGCAGTCTTTTTATTTTGACCGTGGTGAGAATCAGTAACCGGTTATATAATTGTCCGATTGGTGAAAAACTACCACGAGGACTAGAATTTCTAATTCCTTCCACGGAGCGCTTTAAATTGCAAGATTAATGGTCCGCATCAGAATAGTGTTCTTTCGGTTTTGTAGAGAAAATGGTTTGGGAATAGAAATGTCTGTAAATCAGCTAACAGTCACTATTTTCTCTAAACGAGCGATGGCGCTTAGCCATGGGATGACGGTCTATTTACTCACCCAGAAAACTGAATGTTAAAACTAAAAAGTGCCCGGTATTGAAGCTTTCCTGTTTATGCATGCAGTGATTCCGGTTATTAGCTGAACCTAATAATCACCCTATATGAAACAGTTGAAAAAGATGCTCTTAAATAAATTTACCAATCATGCTACTTGACGAGTCTTATACATATATATATATATATATGCATATACATATATATATATATATCACTTGTGAATTCCTCTCATGAAATTGACTTTGATCCATTATTGGAACTTTCTCAGTTCCTTCAAATTCTGCACAAAGTCTCTTAATGTTTTTTTAGATAGGTATGATTGTGTTTACATCCTCAAACTGAGAAGTAGGTGAAAATAAACATTTTTAATGCCATGTAAAATGCGAAGGACATTCTATGTCAATCAGTTAAACTTAATGTAGGAATTTCACTTGCACTCCGCTGTTCTCAGTGGATACTAATGACATTTGACCAATGAGCCTATAAAAATCGTAGGCTCAAAGCTGTCATACAGTACCAAATTGTGACAGTTTGTATTGCTTCAGCAGTCAATCAGAGAAAAATATGCAATCTTAATGCTGCATTCACAAAGCAAGGCAAATTCCTCCTTGAAAACTTTTACTGTTTTTTTATTTTCATGCTGCGAAATGATATGTTGGTGTGCTAAATTTAGAGATCATTTGACCGATAATTTGTTCAACGAAGTGACAAGATTTTCTGAATTCGGTTTTGACCGTCGGTAGCTATGCACCGTATTCATGCGTGCCTTGATAGGAGCAGAATTTAATTTCCCCCTACACTGTTGTCTACGACTTCTAGTTACATTCATTTGGTTTCATGTGATAATCTTCTCGTCTTAAGTTGATTCCAACGTTAAGTAATGTATTTTCGATCAAAAATTAATGGTTAGGTTATATCAACACGCTTTAATCCGGCGATTTTATGCACCGCTGTTTGCATAATCGATAATTTTACCAAGATGATCTAATTCAGCTAGCAATCATTTCATCAAACACATTCACCAAACATCTTAATTTTTTAAACGGAAATCCTACTCTGAAGTTCCGTCGCATTCTTAAGATATGAAATTAAACGTGTGGGGTAAATTTTTCCATTCTTAGGAGGCACAACACTAGCCACCGATTCTAGAATCGGCTGGCAAGCGGCAAGGTTCATAGCAGAACAATAAGCAGTTACCAGAATATGTTCAGCATCACAACGGAAACCAGTGGTCTTCCATTGGCAGTTCAACTAAGTGAATGATACCAGGGAGAATTCGAGTTGAAACAAAACAGTAAACCACGTGTACGTGTTTACTCACCAAAGGTAAACTCCTGTGCTACCGTAATCAGCTGCTGGCCAACCATGCACGTAAACATCCTTCATACTTTCAGGATGAGCACAAGGATAAAATACATGCATTACCACTAACATTGTTTACGAAAACATCACGTGAGTGGTATCCCATTTGGCAGAAAATTGTCTAAATATGAGTACTCCGTGCAAAGATTACTGTGCAATTTCAGTTGCTCTACATAGTAAGATCTCCTTAGCACTTACTCCGCTTATGATACTGATGTAAATGAAATGGATATCAACATTATTGTATACTTCATCTGGGTTGAAAAAAGCGGTTTCTATGGAATGAGCAAGAGAATTTAATTTGTTTGCTTCGTCTGGTTACCGTAGCTACGCGTAAATTCTTGAAAATCGAAAAAATCAAGAGCTAAGTTTCCTATACGGGACTAAGTATAAACGAACCAACGACAGTAATAATGAACCTTCTAAGTGTCACTAAGTGACTTTACAAAAAACAGCGTCAATTGATATGCTACCTAATTCTAGTTAATTATAAAATCCGTTTGGAAGTCAGACTACCCGCGACTACGTGGTTGATTATTGCCTGACGTTTCTGTAAACTATTCAAAGTACTTCGACCTTTAAATTATTCATGGTTACGTTTGAAAATAACCGAGGACAGGAGGAACTTTCAGGCTGCAAGCTCTAATTAGAGAAATCCTCCAGGCCCAAATACCTGTACAGTAAATAATACAATAAATTTCGGTTAATGGCAGATGTAATTCTAGGGTGTTCCTTCCTTCAAAGAAATACATGCATATATATATATATATATAAAGTTCGGTCATGACTGCGGAAAACTGAAATATTTGGATATCGCACTGAGGCCTATCAAGCCAAACACAACAATGTGCACGTGGCTATCACTACGACGGCCAGGCTATCCAGTCACATGACGATCGAGGTGACAAAAGATAAATACAATTTACCCAATGAGGTTATAGAGAGAGAATATGCTAACTGAGCAACGAATAATCGACTTTGATTCTACTTGGAGACGGACAGCCTGAGATGAACTGCTGCAAGGCTTGCAGTTACAACTCTTTTTGTATAAACAACAACTGCTTTCGATAAAATGATGTAGTATATCCCGGACTATCCTATCACTTTCCGAATTTTGCCGCATCACTGATTCACTTATTGGTAAGCAGAAGCGACTATCGATGCATCAAAAGGAAGTACTACTAAGTGCGAACCATTTTGTTGAAATAAGTGTTAATAACAAAACGACGAAGAACGAGTAACCAGCGCCACATTGAATCACAATCTTCTTAGCCTTAAAAAACTGTCTGGAAAGTTAGTGTTCAGTTGCACGAATGATCCTTCGCATGCAAAGATTGAAGATTATAAAACACGTTTAATCAGAATCAAAGTGACAATCGAGAACTGAGGAACCTCTTGTTGCTGAAAGGTGGACCAGATACATGTATTTTTTCCACTCCAGACGGCCGATGCCGATTTTATTCTCGGAGTGCACAGTCATACCTCAGATATCAACATGTTTGCTTTTCGTTGTGAGTCATCAAATTCATCTTCTTGCGGGTTTCAGAACTGGTCTTCTCTCGTAGACTCCAAAGACCCTATACAGGCGAGTCTACTAATGATTAGCTTCAGGCTTTGTGCCTTTTTCCTCCATGTCCTATAATGACTACCTTGACCTAGCTTCTGACCTGATAAGATGATTCTCCTCCCACTTAATAAAAACACTACAAAGAAACAGAGGTTCAAAAATGACAATCTTAGCACGCTATCCGTCTGTAGCAGCAGTGTTTCGAGAAGACTTTACTGGAGCTGTGTTTGCCTGACATCTTGATCGACAAGCGGATACCTCGACAACACCGCAGATGTCTCATGTTGCTAAACCTTATTCGAGCCTTCAGTATAGGCGGATACGCATTATCCGATGTAAAACCACCGTGTGAGATGCCAGTAGTCAAATGACAAAATATAATGACTTCACCTAACTTTTTTACTCCAAGAGCATGGTTCATATTTGGACAGATCCGTTCTTCCGAGAGCATTATAAACTTCGAAGGCTCACAACGAAACCTAAACTTGGCTACCCTATCGTTGATGTGGGCTAGGAACAGGGACAAGTCACCTGAGTCTTCATTCAAATGCACAATAGTGTCCTTATACTTCAAGCCATATAGTTTGCTGCTTGAGAAAATATCAAAGCAACTAATCTCACATGAGGACAGAGCTAATTCCACTATCATGTTTATTAAAAACAGAGGAATTCTGAAAGAAGCCAATAACGACGATTGCCATTTCAAATGGCGTGCTCGAGAGCAACATTGCCATAATCAGGGGTTAGAACTGGAAGACTTGTATTTAAGTACTGAAAATAGAAATTGAGTTTCCTGGAGCACACTATAGTAAAATGTGACGCTAGGCGGCTACACACTGAACTTGGTCCAACGCCGCCTCCGGGTTAAGATTTACAGAGTTTGTGGGTCTAAGAATGATATGCATCTGTCCTAAAAAGCTGCAGAGATATGTGGTGATTACAGTTCCTCGGATGGCAAACAGGCGTGAATCTCATGCCTACGCCTTTCACGAGTATTAGGCAGTTGGCGGTAATACCGGAGTCTTTGTAATGATTTTCCCCCTGTTTTGTTGTATGGTATGATTCGGTGGGCACTTTAACCACATAATTTTGACTTCGGTTAGATTGTTGACACTTGTTTCGATCACCAAGTTCGTGAATGAAAAGGGCAGCGTCAGAATATTACACGGTCTCGTTGCGTACTACACACATTATGAAATCGGTCTTGAGTGAAAAATGTTAGCACGTCTTTCGTCATGCTTATCTGATTTGAGGGGTCTGTTTTCTTAGTGATGGAATTCAAGCATTCACGTGTCCTTAGCTTCACAAATTTACGCAGTTTGCGGTTGTTCCAATTGTGACAGGGTTGAAATTCTCATGTTATATATCAGTCAGACTGTGTTAAACCTGCGAATGCCCAGTTGAAAATAATGGTATTAGGTTTTACCATCGTAGGTGAGATGTTGTATGGAACTGAAACTGAAATTTAATCGACCTCAGCAGGCCTCATAAAAATCAACCCTGCCATTCTGCACGGCCCGAAAATTTCGATAACCGCTATCCATTAGGAAACAGATTGATTGTTACCCCCATTCTCGAGGACTGCACTTACAGAATTTGAATCAATAAAATATTAACGTGATCCCAATAACACCGGAGTTGTTATTTTCAGTAATTTCTACAATCGCATGGAAAGCAGACCTGAAAATTCCAAATTAGATTTTCCACCGGTCGCGGATTTATCGGATGAATCTTCAATCTCCGGATGGTATGAAAACAACAAAACCGAATGCACAGAAATAACCATGCGCACTAATAATTGAGTCAGAGTAGCTCAAGACAGAATATGTGGTGAATTTATACATTCACACAATTCGACATCGCATGTATCTACCACATGGTGTATGCTGACATGTAATAAGAAGGGGAAAACAGTCGGTGATCAGTCACCCCACCTACCAAAGCTCGAATGAATTCAGTGGGCCGTTGTAATCTCTCGGTGGTTGCATTGATAAGGATTCCGAGCATCTATGCTAGGATCAGTTATGTGCAGCTTATTAGGAATCATAGGGTATAAAACTTAGAATGATGCCTCTGTTGGCAAGAGTTTAAGGCAAATTATAGTGAATTTGATGAACATATCTTTGGTGTACTGGCTTACCGTCTGTGTTCGAAATTCTTACTATCGATTATTGGTTGTTCCGGACACAAGCCCAAATGCAGGTCACAGATCGTTTCCCGAAACCGTGGAATAGAATTAGACTCCAGAACTTTTGATGAGTATTAGGGTGCGCTAGGTGCATCGGAACTGGGTTTTAATGCCTCAGGTTATTTCTGCACTGTAATGCAGAAACCGCTCACGCAAACCCAAGGACCATTGTTAACTCGTGGTACGTGTCGCTGATTCTTGGATGCGTAGTACCCAAGTGGATATCCCATTCTAAAAAACGCAACATTGTTAACCACATTTAGTTCCTGGTCCTCAAGTTTGTTGGTCATCTTGAGCTCGCAGTTCAATGCGTAAAACAGAGAGGAAAAATAATTAGTCCAGACAAATGAGCTCCAGCTTAGCCATTCTAAGGTACCTTGTGAACAATTCCTTTTTAAAAACAAAAGGTTCGGTTGTGAGCTATGATCGTTCTCTAGCTTAGCGATTGGACTCTTTAGCAGTATCTGTCCACCAACCTTCATGAATCACTCAAACACAGTCAATTTCATATTTCATCAGTAGTCACGAGAGCTAACCAGGACCATAACGCCCATTGAATCAAGCAGGTGACTGCTGATAAGTATGCTGCTGCTCAGAGCTGGTAAGGCTTTTAAACCTAGTGCCCCATTAAATTTCCAAGAAGAATGTCCTTCATGTGGTTTGGTAGGCATGAAATATCACACACTCCGAATACTTCCGGCACCCTTTCTACAGAAAATTTCGTTCACCCAGTATAGATGACCCGCATAATTCCACGAATGACCGCGGCTCGGTCGATTTGGATGACAGCAACATTACTGGTGAGTGAATAAATAAATCGAATGCACTATTTGTGCATACGTTTTCACTTCACCCAGCTACCTTGAATGTTCGCACACGAAACCCTATGCAACAAAAAGCTGACCTAGATAGGACCTTTAGAAATTTTAAAACAAATGTGTTGCATCTCCGAAATGTGCCTATAGGATCCCCTATTTTGTAGCCGAGGTACAACCGCTTTCTCTTGCTCTTCTCCTCGTGTGCCTAGTGATCCGATTTCGATTGACCAAGGTCGTGCTTGTTTCGGAACCGCTGTGTGTGCGAGTCCAGATGATCTCGCTGTCATCGGCCGCTTGAATTTACAAAGGAATTGCATGCATAATCGAACACTGGACTACTGACGTGGGAAAAATCGGCCAGTCACGACAACTTCCTGCCAGTTATTTCAAAAACTGAGTAGAGATGCCTTGGTAAAAGTGTTTATTTTCTGGCTTTATGTTACTTAGAATGAGAAGCGCATTCCTTATCTTCTCTCGAATGACGGGTATTACGCATCTTCAAGATAAGTAAACGCAGTGGTTGTAGCAGTTATCTTGAGATTAATTTACTCCCTTTAGCGACCAGGTTTTTAGCCTAGATAATGCTACTCTGATTAACACCGGTTCGCGTGTGTAACGTCCGCGAACAGCAGGCCGAATTTCTGCCGAGTTAAGGGTGCATCCACGAGTTTCACTCTTCGGCAGTTAATCGGAACGTACCACACAAACTATTGCCCAACAGTTGCACATTTTCTCGATTTCAACGGCCCACGGGACACTGTCATTCAGCGTTCTTCACCGGAAGGACATGCTAGAAAAGTTTGTGAATCTCATTCAATCATTTTACTTGAATACCTATATTAGAATAAGAATGTACCATGAATTAACAGGTTCATGCGAAACAACGTTCGTCAAGGCTTTTATATCTTCACTGCTATTTAACTCTGTCGTCGACGAGGAACCAAACTAGCGAATGGGTATAAGCTGTGTAATCTAGATTACACAGACGACCTTGTTTGCTCTTTCGCATCACCGGAACATGCGCAATGTGCATTGTACAGATGCAGGACGGTTGTAGATGCGACCGGCATGTTTTTCATCTTCAAGGAGTAAAGTGCTGGCTCTAGAGTAAACGTCAGTATGTCGGAGTTTGGTACCGGATGGAAAGAAACCGTTGCATCTACCTTGGCAGTTGTATGACGAACGGTAGTGGTACGGTAGTTGAAGTGAGCATGCGTATATCCAAGTCTCGATTGGCGTACGTTGCCTGATACACTTGTGCCGCCGACCTGAGATTTCACTGAAGATTAAAGGTTATGTGTACTATGGGGCAGTACGCTCAGAACTTGGCGGCGAACCGTGAATAGTGACGCTAACGTTATCAGTTCCCGAAGAACCAGAATAGAGCAGATGAGTTTATACAATTTGGCTGTATTCAGTGTGTTGGCCACTCCGGATGTTCTTTTCTTTTCCTTTCATGTATGTCCACTTCCTGTGCACCTATTAACTTCATTCTTTCTATGGAAAAATGTAAGTAGTTAGTAAAGGCGGCCATCACTAGGGCTTCCTCTACTGTTTGATGGTAAAAGATTATGGCGATTAGTCTTGCTGTATCAAAGGTCATTCATGAATAAGCTTGAGTGTATAAAAATCAAAGCATTTCGATCAGTACGTTTTGGCATTCCGTCAGAAAATAAGTTCCAAGATCCCTCGTGGCACGAAGTTTAAAGCTTTCTTCGCTTGAGTTTCATAGGTTATCGGGGAAATTTTGGAGGTGAATGTTATCAGGCTGACCACCATTCAAGCATACTTCATATTTTGGTAGACTGTTGCATGCCTATAAATTCTAGCAAATTATCCTGGGCTTACATCGAACTGATAGGTTTCCTGCTGCGATTGATTATATGAATAAGTTCAAGTATGAAGTGATCTCTAACTGCTCGTTTTGTTCACGTGGCCAAGCTTTATGGGCAGTATTTAGAACCTTCGTGATTTAAGATCTATCTATAAGGAAGCCTTTGATCCTGAAAGTTGATTAATGTTAGCCAGTGGCATTAGTTCGTAAAAATCAGTCGTGGAGACGCTACGATATGCAGCGAAGTTCAAGAAGCCGTTGAAAACCTTCCTCGTCGGTGCTCTAGCCAAGGCGTTCGACTCGTAAACTTTCGTGTCGAATTCGTTCCCCAGTACAGAAGCCATGGATATTCACTACTGATGGAAAATTTGCACAGCGGTCCCGTGGTTTCTTAATGGCGAGTTTAACATTGATACCGCATGATGATAGTAATTGGTTCCCATTTAACAGCTGAAAGTGATTTCAGGATTAACAATTAAAACTCAGGCAATCTGAAGTGCGCCTGAAACCCATGGTCAGGTCTGATGTGCACAACCATTTGACTTGAGCCATTTTGCAGGGTGGAAAACAACAGACGCTATTCCGTGCATATCAAAATAAGCGAAGTTTTGGAATAACTGGTGTTCCTAAATTTCTTCATCCAGGATTGCGTGTGACATTGACTGCAGTGGAAATCACGCACGTGAGTGGCCAATGGTTCCGTGATGCTGTCAGCATTAGATAGCATTCACAATAAGATGGAACAACAGAGAAAAAATGTTCACCTGGAATAAAATTCTTATGTAAACTAAAAAAGTAAGCAATCCAATTTTTTCTTGGCGAAATCAGGTACATTTTTTGTGACAGATTTGTTCGAAGGACTATGGCCTCTAATCTCAGAACAGGTTTGTTTTATTGTATTCCTAGGTCCCGCATACCTAAACACAATAGCGGTTTTTTACTACGGTCAAGCTGATTTTTAATGCGATGTTGAACAGCGTACCTGGGACTGTTCAAACAGTACTATGCTGGAAAAAAACGATTGCGGTACCGGATTTTTATAATGGTTTAGTCGGAAAGGATAATTTTAACTGGGTTAGTAATAATGTATCGGCAGGCAAGCCTAATCCCACTCGCGAGGAATTACTCTTTCGTAATTCATTCCCACGTTTTCGATGTGTTAGAGAAAGAGTGATTCTCATGGGCTCTGTGAACTTGTGGTTCATTGGGATGCATACATATCTTACTGTTAATTCCGAATAGTCTGTGAAACTGACGGTGATGTGTTCGACTGACGTCATTTTGGATTAAACATTTTTCGCACAAAAGTCCGGTGGTTCGGGAAGCATCAGTTCGAGTGTCGCTCTCACTCGAACTCATCAGTAGTGCGCATCCACTATCGTGCCTAAGATTTTCATCTGGACATTCCAACTGGAAGTCCTATGTTTTACCAGCGCAGCACTAGCTCCCGTCCATGCTAATCAGAAATACCGAGGTAAGATTGTCCGGATGTCCTCACCAGTGTCAACGAGCACCGTCCGACAACAATCCCATACACTACTCGCAAGTAATTGGGGGAATTATGTGAATACCAAACAGAAATCACATAATAGGGATGTTTGGTCATCTAACAGGCAAAGGGTGCCCGTTTGTAGTTAGCGAGATTACATTGTCTCCCTTGACATTGCTAATTATCACTCAGGACGACATTTGAATTAGTCTAATTCAATAATTCAGATAAGCCAGTACGGGAGCTGGTGGCTGGGATGCTCAGAATCAAATCTTGAAGGTGGTGGAGGATGTGCACCACGGATGAGCTCTGTTCAGATCAAAACTCAAGTCTAGGGCTTTCTGAGTACCAAGCTGACCGGATGACCTGAGACTTATATGGAAGGCGAAGTTCAAAGTGCGGCCAGCCGAGCATGGTTACAATGACCCCACATACTACTTGAATGTATGTGCGAAAATCATCTGAGATCCACTGCCACATGGTCTGTTACAAAGTACTGAGTAAAAAACAGAATGAATGAAGCTTTAAGTTTCTTCCAGTGCATTCTAACTTTGGTATCTGCACTAGCGCGAATATAGCCTGCTACGATTTATTAAACAATGTTCATTAGGACACAAACATATTTGTACGAATAGGAAACGTGGCACCAAAACTGTCACAAACATTACATTACAAATTTTACTGCTCTAGATAAGCTATATTTATATTAGGCACGATCCCGGGAGTCCTATGCCCCATGATTTTTAACCATAGCTACTGAGTACATTCGGATACGATTAATTTTGCATAATATCCAGCTCCTAAGTAAGCGACAAAATGCGGGGCGGTCACGCATTGACAAAAATTTTATTTTTTGTGATAAGATGACAGGAGCCTTGAAATCACTTCAGTGTCGACAAGAATGTCCGCCATTAGGAAAATCAAGGAAAGATCAGCATACTTTCATAAAGGACTCTGATCACTATCGAGTTTGAAACTGGACTAGCCAACTCCTTCGACTGAGGCCTCTTTATGGTCTCCGACCAGTCATTTCTGAAATGAATAACACGTTGCACATGAGCAAAATTCTGCGTCAAAGTCGACGTTTCTTTTTGTGAATGGAATGCAGTATTTTTCTCGAACGTTCAAATCAAAGTATGTTGGTGCCTATCAGATCCGCTTTCGACAGTTCTAATTCCACTGACCGATAGATTAGCTACGGGGCGGCTTTTATGTCCTAATGGTCGTAAGATTCGCTGATGGCGGGTGAATGATATCCACCCGCGTTATGTATTGGATAGACACAATCATTGACCATGCCGTCCCAAATAACCTGGTATTTCTGACCTTCCTAATACTTGGTTCCACAGACGGGAACTGAACGTCGATTTTACTTTATTGTTGATGCTATCGTATCCTTATTTAGTCTCAAGGTTGTTTCTATCTGCGTTCTCGAAGTTCAGCTAAAAACAGTGTACCTTTATATTGAGGCTTACAAACAACAATAAGAATAACATTAACATCATGACGTACATGAATAAACAAAAGAAATGCCGATGATCTTATTTACATCAGGATTCATGAGAGGTTTTGATTCGGGCTTTCGAGAATATTTAGCTGCTAAGTACTGGACCAAAATTTCGGATCAGATAAATGAGTAATTCTGTCGAATGCTAGAAAGCAGCAATGCAATAATCACCAACATCTTGAAGGGCAACCATTTCACCTTGTAATTTGATAATGATAGTGAAATGGCATTCCCTGACGTTTCCGCACAGTGAACTCCCAACCTCATCCCAGGTATATCAGGTGATCGGAAGCAAACGCAGGCATATCGAATATTGAGTTTTCACGTTAATCACAGAAAGAACCCCAAAAAAATCTAGCACCCGGGAGCTTTTCAAGAATTAAAACAATATAAGAAAACGGAATTGAGAACTTAAGATGAAAGGTATTTTTCCAAGATTTACTCACAGAGATGGATACAAAAGAATCTTGGCAATGAGAGCCATAAACGAAGTGAGCGGCGGGGCTAATCGAAGAACGTAATCTGCCAGGTGAGTGGTTTTATCATATGTCAAGAATATATCCCGAATAAATACAAACCTGCTCTAATTACAAAACATCGCAATAGACTAGAAACGATCCAAAAACCACGATAAGATTCATTTTAAGACAAAAGAACAGCTTAAGGCTGAAGATGAAATAAACGTCACGTAGGTTCAAACGCGCGGACTGTGACAGGATCTATATTGGTCAAACTGAGTTGGTGATTTTCCGAAGACGTGATCTAACTTTTGTCATTCCCGTTTGTGAGAATTGGGAACACAATTTTGCTCTAGATGAAATTACGCTTCTGAGCTAGACAACCACAAGACACTCCATGGAGTTTTAGGGAACCTTACACCTCAGATGGCTCAATCAGTATGCACACTGAACTTAATTACGTCGAAAGGCTAATGAGTATCGAATGATCCAGTCAACTAAATAATGCGGAAAACAAGCCAATGGATTCTAATGTTTTCGACTCGCAGTCAGAGATCCCAACTTCAGTAACCACAAACGTAAAATCAGAACAACCGAATGTCCGTAAACATAGACTGGATGTAACGTATCAATCTCAACTGACCAGATTTCCCAGGCCAAGGGTGGAGTTACTATACATCAAAGCCCAAATGATCATGCAATCAAACCTCTGGTTCAAAGCCACTATGACACCACTATTTCAAGACCAACCGGGATAGCAAAGTCAAACGTAACAGCGAACATCCTAAGTCGAAGACTACATTCAGCTAACTCAAAACGCTGGCAGTGTCACCCCAACCAGTGGTGCAGCATTTGCGACCTAAATATCAAGCAAGGAGATTGGGACTCCATGTAAACCGTCAGCCTGGAATAAGAATAATATCGCTTTTGAAAATCACTGAAGATCATCTCACTAATGTTGCTGCAACGAAATTCATCCGTTCTGCCTATATTTTTGATCTTACAAAATATCAACCAACCCCAAAAAGCTTCCAGTTAGACATCGAACAACGCAGCTCAATATAATTCTTAAATAAATGCACGATAAGTATTATTTTCTCAAAGTCATCCGCGGTAGTCATGGTGTTTTCTGGCGCTCCCGCCGCGGTTGCAATAACTCACCTATACTATTTTTATAGGTCCATAAAAGTAGGACACTTCAGTTACATGAGGAAGGGTCCTAGAAAATGCAAACGTTTCGGCAGAATATCTCACAAATGCGGTTATGACATTACTTATTGTCTTCCGACTAAAATGGCAATGGCAAGGAGTTTGAATTACAACAGAACAGGCAAGCGAAACCGTTACATACTGAGTATTATCTTATAGTAGTTGTACGAATGACGCAAAACAGCGCTGCTAAATCAAAAATACCTAGCTGAAACAGTATTGTTTTGGCGTGGTTGGTTGTCGATCGGGTCTACTGGTGCTCGAGATAGGCATCTGAGATCTCCCGACGAGCTTCTGAATGGTCTCTCGCTCTATGTTAACCAATCGTACTTTGAGTCGATCCGATCATCATAACAACCTTCATGACTGTCCCCCGTGTATCCGTAAAAACGGGTTTGGCTGGGATGAAACTTTAACCATGATTTTATTTGGTCCTATGAAAAAACAACGAAAGATGTCCCCTTGGTTATATTTTCTTCTAAGAAATATCAAATGTACTTTATAAAAGATACCAAAAAGCTACGAAGTCCATTACAATTTTATATATAAACTAGACAATATATTCAACTAATTTCATGTAAAAATAATTGGTCCGTCTTTACTGCACACGGATATTGAGTTGGCTATCAATCAATCAAAAATTTCATAACCACCTAAACCTCATCATCCGCTAAGCACGCCAGTCCTCCAACAGGTTGCTCGATTATTCTGTTCTGTTGCTACGCCATGGAACTAAGGTTTCCTTCTCGTTATGATGACTGTTCGCCATTATGTTAGATCAAAAGTACTCTCACCATCTTATATTGTCCCTTATATTTATATGGTTTTTTTCAATTACACTGCACTATCTGCATACCACGAATTATCCACTTCACCCAAAAGGCTCACTCATTCCGAATGTTTGAGTGTTCCTGGATGCAACCCTCCGACTAGAATGTACTCTTGTCCTTGCCAAATACCAACATATATTCTTTTCCATAAAAATCTCCGATCTACTGGCTAGCCACTCTCAAACTTGTCGACAACTGTCATTTGCAGTCAACACTTGTAATTAAACTAACTGGTTGAAGACTAGCATGCTTTCCCTGTCAGCTTTGATTTCTTCCCGAAGAACGGGTTACTACAATAAGAGAACTGGAGACAATTTCGTCACGTAGCTGAACCGCTACCGGTCTAAAGCGTTGGAAGTTATTCATATAGGTTCATTGAACGGTATATCTGTAAGCCCACTTATGCACAATCAACATTTCGTCATTCTTTATGTTATTTTTACTTCCCCACTTTTATTATTAGTTAATAAACTGGATAGGATTCGAGGTCATTTCAATCATGTTTCTGCGCGACCACTTACAATATAGGATCGAAATGGTTTCTCCATTTCGCAGATATCACCCTATTTCCATTTCCTGGGGTAGACTAACCACATAGAAGCGAGTGGAAAAGTTTTCATATGATGATTTTCTTCTTTTCATTTATCCTTTTTCGACACATCTGCATGATTTTCCTTTGAATTACAAAAAGTACTGCAAAACCGATTGCTGACATAGTCCATGTAATTTTTAACATGTAGTTTTTGGAGACCTACTTACTCTACAACAGCCGCATTGCTTCCTCAGTATTAAAAGCGTTATGGAAATGACAGGGACATTTTCACGACTGAAGGAGTTTTCGATGATCAAACATCTTTCTGTGCTTTAAGAATAAAATAACTTATACTAACTGGTTTGTCACATGTTAGCCACATTCTGTACAATTCGAATAATAGACGGTAGTGACAAAACATTTTGCTTCTAAACTGAGTTGTAACAAACCATGGCGCCCCGATGCACAATTTTAATGCATAAACTGTGCACCCATGCATCCATCTAATGACACTGCAATTCCACGCATCCCGTATGAAAGAGCCTAAATAGAATCAAATTCCAATTAAAAATGCCTTAGGTCCGTTGTGGAACCAAAGTAACCCAGGATTTGGCGATGAGGCCGTTGTCCTCACTCTAGATGTATAGTGATGTATCTCAAACAAGTGCACTTAATTTTATTCCTGAAGCAAAATTGTTTACTTTATTCAAAACTGACAGCGCCGCGTCTCTCGTTAATTTCCCCATTACCATACATAGTCATTCTTTTGTCCTACTTGGACGCTTTTGTCCCATCGCCTTGGCATTCCATCCTGCTAAGGTGACAGCACAGACTGTTATTAGCAGCTTGATTTCCCTTGTCGATGATCCCTGTTCAGTTCGTCCATAGAACAAATATTTCCATTTGTGATGTAATGTTTTTTTTATCTAGAGCGTCATGATATCAAAAACTTAGGCACAGTTGCGAAAGCATTCCATCTGCTTTCGTTTCTGTTCCATGACCCCTATTCCTATGCCAATTGGAGATGTTTGGTTTTCCCAAGCTCCAAACGGCATGGCTATCAGACAACGTCACATGGAACCCATTGATTCCGCTTGGATAGAAAGACGTACATTGTTAAAGAAATGATGCATTCTTCAGTAGGTAGCTCTTCATGCTAATATATTTTTCGATTATATCAACCACCAATGAAACAGTTCCCCGGGTCATCTGGTAAAATATAAAGGTTTTTGTGAGAACCTTACTCAATCTCCTGTTTACCGGCTGGACTCCCTAGCAGAACCTGTCCATAGACCTTCATGAGTCACACAATCACAATGAATTCCATGTTGCTTCGATGCAGTATTTGAACTTGGAATTCGGCCAGTCACAGTAACAAACGGACACGAATTACCTATGGGCCGGCGGCGGCCAAGTGGATAAGATCGTGGCGTTGGGACGTGAAGGTCGCGGGATCGAATCCTCCCGCCGCCGGTTAACTTCCCCGCTTGGCAGCCCTCTGCTGGCCGCGGTGCCCTTCTTGAAAAATGTCACACATTGTTATCTTATTAATGAAGGAAATGAAAAACAAAAGATAAAAAGATTCCCTCCGATCCAAGCTACGTAAACGAACACAAGAGGACCCCAACAGCTGGGAAGCACGTTCGAATTTTATTTGCAGCTCAGAAGTTTCTATACAAAGTTGGGTATATCTCTGTTGATGGAATCAATTCCGCCCAACGGCCTCCGAGGAAGCTTGAACTTCAAGATCACTTGTGGCCACAGTTCTCACCGACAGGTTGTCTAGGCAAACCAGCACGAAGCTGTACCGAACTGTATCACGTGACTTGTAGGTGGACTCTTTAGGATTGGTGATCATGAAAGGTAATCGGGAGCGTGCTTCTTAATGCACCAAGTAGTATGAGTAGGGATAGGTATGCTACAGCTCAAAGTTCATACTTCTCTGTTTTACCTTTTTTCATCCTCTTCAAAGCGCCTCTTTTTCCCCATATGACAATCCACCCTACTCCTACTAATAAAAGTTCCGTACGCAACAATGTTCGTTACTAAATAGTGTCATAGGTGATTTTCAATCTCGTAGCCTGCACTTTTCCAAACCTCACCAACAGCTGAACCCCGGGTTCCTTAACATACATACTGTCTTCCAGACTGATCAACAGGCGCCCATGCCACTCACAGTAGAATAATTGGCTTCAGTATTAAATGAACCCAACATCAGAACAGTGTGATTTAATGAGCTGTTCCGTGACATTTGCAGCGAGCAACGCACCATGTTTTCATGGGACTAGTCGTTAGTGGTGCCCATATTCCAGAACAAAGCACTCCGTGACTGCAGTAATTGTTGTGGGATCATCTTAATTCCACTAGTGTCAAGGGTTTTAGCCTCCATTATGGTACGCTGTTTGGCAGTGATTCAAGACAGGAAGGTCCGCAAACGGCAAGCTTGATTTTACTCAAGTCGATGTTGGAATGACCCGATTATCAACCTTCTTTGGTTACTTGAATCGCGCCACATGCCTTCACCGGGGAATCTCAGACCCGACAACAAGTCGGCTGGAGACGCTGAAAAGTATGGCAGCGAATCGAGACCAGTGGTGATCACGCCGACAAGGAGAACCAGAGTGACTTAAAAATGTGCGGTTTAACAGTAAGATCATCCATTCCGTGTGTCGGCTGTCATGGATTTCTTTTCCATTCCATAATTTCAGGGGTCTACTTTTTGTCGACAATTAAAAGGATGATGAAGAAAGATTTCAGTGGAGTTTACCTTTGAGAAATGATGGCACTGAGGACGATGATGATCTACTGAATCTCGGTGAATGCAGAAACTCAGTTTCCGCTTATTAGTACTTGATATGCTTTAATATTGGACTATTCTTTCACCGCGGGAACCGTCAACCACGGCAGATGCCATTAAATAATTAAAGACAATATTCGATAAGAAAGTTTTGGTGGCCAGAAAACTTTTCAAATTTTCAGAGAAAACTTCTGTGTTGCGCAAAACTGCAGAGTGATAGGAAATCTATGAACAGTGACCACTGGAATGTCCATTTTCCAAAGAGAAATAACCATAAGATTTTCCGAATGAAACAGAAAAACGTCAACTACCTAACTTCATGGTGAATAAGATGCGTCGATGTGTAGCGTCAATTGACGATAAGCCTTAAGAATGACCGTGAAACTGGTGGGTTAAGGTAGCCGAAGGGATATCAATAACAGTTTAAGCGTACACGCGACATCAGCGAGTGGCGAACTTCGGTTAGTGGAGTCATGTGCGATAGGAATGGGGGGCTCATCCATGGGAACCAAGAAAGATTGGACCGCTGGGCTGAGCACACCAAATATCAGTTTATCTGTTCGCATGCCAACGTATTTAGGCTGACATCTACAGCTGCGAACCCTTCGCAGGTGTCTATTGACCCTCCAACCGGAGTGGAAGTGCAGTCGAATATTCTAATTCTGAAGAAGAGAAAAGCAGCCGGTCACGACAAGATTCCCCCAGTTCTTTCCCAATTGAATGGCGAAGCCCTGATGAAATCAATTAACTCATTGATTCGGAATATTTGAAACGAGGAACGTATTCCGCTATCGTGTGGTGAGTCACTGATTGTACCCATATTCAAGAATGACACTCGGGCTGACTGTAGCAAACATCGTGCCATTAGTTGAATCTCGATATTTACTATGGTCTTGGCTTCCACAATGTTACGACGTTTGACACCGTTTCGCAAGATTAGCAGATTTCGCCCACGTCGAGGTTGCATCGACCAGATATTCACTGTTCGTCAGTTATTTGGAACGCGCCAAACACACGCCACCGCTATACGACCGTACTGTTACTCGACTTGAAAGGCGCGTTCAACTCAGTAGATCGGACAGCGCTATTCAATGCTCTCCACCGGAAGGGTATGCCAACGAAGTTCGTAAACCAGTTGCGATCATTGCACTCGCATACCTATGGTCGCGTGAGGGTATACGGTGAACTGTCAAGTTCATTGGAAACGACTAGCGCTGTTCGATAACGGTGTCCCATTTCTCAATTCTTGTTCGACTTCTTCATGGATGAGGTAATGTAGGACGCTTTAGGCGGTCTCCAGGATGTAGGAGTCGAACCGGGAAATGGAGGGAAGATGTGTGACCTAGATTACGGAGATGACATTGTGTGCCTGATCGAATCCGCGGGCAATGCACATCGTACACTAGACAGACTGTCGAAGTTTGTTGCTCGGTTTGGCATGTGCTTTACACCTTCAAAGTGTAGTGCTGTTGCAGGACTGGACGACAGTAGTGCCGAACTTGGTGCTGAGCGGAGAAGAACTAATGATTGCGAACCGCTTCACATACCTTGGTAGCTACGTGTCGAATGATGGTAGCTCGGCTTTTGAGGTAAATACACGTATATCGAAGGCTCGAGCAGCTTACGCTGGATTGAAGCACTTATCGCGTCGGCCTGATATTTCACTGAAGTTGAAAGGTCGTGTGTACTGTGCCGCGGTGTGCCCAGTTCTATTGTACGGGTACGAGACAGAGTATGCGTGTCGGGAATGTTCGTCGTCGACCACCTATGTCTACACGTTATCGTTAAGATTGGATGGAGTGGCCAGTTAAGCAATGTAAAGGTGAGGAATGTAGTATTATGTGCCGGTTCTAAAAATACCGTATCTCAACGTATGAAGCTTAGTGGACTTCGCTCGTTGGGTTACGTGTTGTGTATGGCGAACACTCGTCTACCACACGGTGCCCAATTTTGTGTTCCTCCAACGGAGTGGACAAGGCCATGTGGAGATCAGCAGATGACGTGGTAATGTGGGAGAGAAAATGCATAGCGAACCTGGATAGAATAGAGGTCATACGTCTTCGTGGTTGGGGTCCGAAAGATCCCGCAATTAATTGGCTGGGGACGCTGAGTAATATGGTGGCAAGCCGTAAACAGTGGCGATCGTGTTATCTTTTATCGAATCACAATGATTGAAATAGTATGTTTGCACAGTTAGACTGTTTCGTGAGTTTGCAATTGCAGCATTCTTATCTTTTCCCACATGTGTAGATCTTCTCCCTGTTTCTCTTGGATATTCGCTTTCCCTACAGAAGCATGTAACTCGAAGTAAAAGTCAATAGTCATTGAGGCCTGCCGTGTGTTTTACTCTAAAAGCTGATGAATAATCACGATGGAGTATGGAAACTACATGCAAATTTAGCGAGCATTCAACATTTCTGGTGGCACGTAAACGGAAAGCGCGAGTATATACCACTGTAATTGATTGTCCGGTGTAAGGGACGAATTTGGTCTGCTAGAGTGCATCGCAACGTGCGGACGCTTAGTTTCTTATTGGGCTAGTGTCTATCGTAGGCAGTAGGTTATCAGTCATTGGTGAATGTGAAAACAAACGAAACGATATATTGGTGGGAACGTTTCTCATGACTGCACTGCCGTTGAATTATGCTGTTCCGCCATAGTTTAATGTTAACAAAGCACTTGTTCATGGATTGATTGAACATTGGCCCGGGTTTTTTGCTGATGACGCAGTTTCGAAGATCTTTAACTCCTCAACACACCTTTGCGGATTACCTAGTTTCCGCGAAAGGCATATGCGTGAAAATCAACTCGGTTTCCCATCCAGTTGAGGTTGCATTGATCACACATTCACAAAAGAGTTTAGCAGACATGTTTTTAGTCTTTCTTGGCATGAAAGTGATGTTTGACGCAGTCGATCGTAAATTTCTGTGGCCCTGCCTCTCACTGAAGGGTGTGCCAGAGTATTTCACTTTTGTTAATCAATCTCTGTACGCGAACAGTCGAATCCAAGTTCACGATTGCGGAGACCTCAAATCCGAGTTTACCATAAGAGGTATTGTTCGTCAGGGTTGCATTCTTTCACTTCTTCTTTCCAATTTGTCATTGATATGTTTATGGAGATAGCCATGTACTCGTATGACAGTTGTTTGATTGATATTTGCTCAGACAGGAACCCATATGACTTAGAAAATGCGAAGACATTATGATACTGAATGAAAACCCGAGTAAGTTGCGTGTTTTCCGGGTTCTCTGAACGGCAGCGTATATATGCTTGGGGTACATTTCACTAGTCCAAAGTGCAATGTCCTGTTTCAGGATCGGAATGGCTTGAACCCAAACTTTGTTGCTGCAGGAGAAGAATAAGTTGAGGAAGACAGACTTAGTAACTTTATTATTTGTATCTCACTTGGTGGTCGTATGTTGGATGATGTATTATTCCCTAAACAGAATGTATGTTTGACATTGAACAAATCAAAACATGTGACGTCGGCGTGACATTCGGTGGAAAATCAAAAATGAAGTACACAGAGCAGCAATAAGGTCAGTCCATTGTTATTTCATCAATAAAGGAAATGAAAGATAAAAAGATAAAAAGGTCTCGTTGTACTGTGCAGAAACATGGCCGTTGAGAGGGGCGGATATGGGGAGAGTTTCGGTGTTTGGACACCGTTGTTAGCTTAGTATTGCTAGCATATGGTGGGAGAATTTTGTGAATAATTCAGATGTTAGGGGTAAGGTACTGGATCCTAGAGTCAAATCTTTAGAAGAGGCACTGAATGTGCATAGATTAAAGCGATTGGGGCATATTGTGCGCATGCCTACACATCGAATGCCTTGTTGATAGGTGTTGGTTCGGAGATGGATCGAAGGGGCCGACTGACAACATGGCCAAGAAGTATGTAAAGTTTGAACCGTGAACTACCTAATTTTGGTCCAGCTGAGAGGGAAGTGGTTGTTGTCCGAGGGATTTTGCCCAAATACGGTTGGAGAAAATAGGTGTTATGATTAAGTTCCACCTTTAGTGGTCTTCTTGCATCGGAGACCTTTCTTCTTTAGAGCTGTTCAACTTACTATTTCACAACGGATCTCCCACTGTTTCTTGTCTCTTCTCTCTTCTGAGTGGACGACGTTGTGAGTTAGCCACGAATGCCAGAGAATTTTGATGCAAGACCAACGGTTTTAGAATTGAAACGACAGATCCTGAAAACAAAATTCAGCAACTGACGATCGACAGGCACTAATATCCTGGTTGAACTGTTATTCTTCTCTGGAGAATTTGGACGGCCAGCGAGTCTAATGAGGAATTTTCACACCAACGTATCCTGCTGAGTCGCACAGTGGGTTTCCCGAGCAATGAAAGTTCACAAATTACACTGACAAATGGTAACATTGAATTTCAGCATTTCTTTCAAGAGCATCGCTACAGTGCTTTAGATGATTGGCCAAGCACAGTGGAATGCCATTCTCTGACCCAAATGGTTCCAGTTAGATGCTTGTGATCCGTGAAAAGAGTGAAGCGGCACCTATATGGGGTATGTTAGGTTTCTTCACTGCAAACATGATAGGCCAAGCCATCTCTAATCTGCCCGTAGTTGTGCACTGCGGACATTTGCGATTATGCAGTATGAGAAACAGCCATCGAGAAACATGCGAAGTAACAGAACTTCTACCGTATTGGAGACACCTGCAGCAACATCGATATCTAAACTGGAGTTGAAATAAGCAAGAAACCGGTTGAAAATCAAATTGCTTTTACTTATTAAAATGAGCATTGGCGGGCAGAAATCCAAATCTACTCAGAATCTATTTCAAAATTGAATGACACAAGTGACGCATTTTCAGTAGGAAGGAATTCTAGTAACCTGCGCGGTCGAGAAGAATTAGTTATATGACCACTTTCATCAGTAGTAGCATCTTCTTACTGGCTTCAATGTTTCATGGAGCCGGAGGCGACCATCTTTCTCAGTGATAATACCGGGGTATATCACAGATAGTATGAAGAAGATACTCCGAACGCAGTTCGAAACGGTAGTCTTGAATGCCACTGAGTACTGCTTCCTAATACCTGTGACGATCCACTCAGATTTGAGACTAGGATATCGTCCAGGCAGACAGACGTTCTCTCAGTCCCTGTTAATATGGCGAAAAATGGTAGAAGCCGTCTTCCCTAAAGTAAATGTTGTCTTTCGGAAGTTTCTTGAAACCTTCACCTACCTCCTCTTGAAGGTAAGCATCTGAAGAATTCAGCTGCGCAAAATGCATTCTGCCACCGAGTTTGATAAAGAAGTCTTTCGGAAAGGGTAGGAGGATACTGATACATATCCAGAGATGAATTGATCTAATGAAGAAGACTGCATATTCGAATTCTGCCGCTTAGCTTCTTGATCACAACGACTAGTGCAGTCCATGCGGAATAATTCGCATGTTGCAGTGTATCGTCTCGCTGAAATTTTTCATGGTCATGGTCGACCACCAAAGAGCAGCGCCAGGAAGTGGTTGCTTTGATAGGAGGATATCTTTCGCGTCAAAAAGCAGACGGATTGGCTTATGTCCATCTTGGATAATGGAGGCGTATTTCTGTTGTAGATTTGATGTCAATTTAGCAGCCAGGTAGTTGGAGGTCTGAATATAATGAAAAACCCGTGCATCGCAGAAAACATGTCTGAGCGATACAATTAGAAGGTGGGGAGTTCTCTAATCTAAGCAAACCCAAGGAAGTTCTAATCTGGGCGGTTAGTGAGGCACCAATCATCAGTGTACTGGTTATCCTCAAAGGTGAAATCGCAGTGGAGCCCAACGGTAAGCCTTAATTTTAGTCCGGACAGGCCCTATGCTGTTTTGTTTTGTTTGTTTTCTCGAGGCCTCCCGACGTTATTCTAAGTGTCTGAAAATTATTGTGGTACTTGAATTTTTTTATGTATTTGTTGACCTACTGATGTGTCATTGAGGTTAGCAGGTATGTGTCTTCTCCTTGCGTCAAAGTTGAACGTGGCCATGGCAGAATATAAGTTGTGAGCCGAATTAGATAATCTAGGCCTGAGGGACGTATTTTGATTCTGGTTCACATTGAACTTTGGAGATTAACTGGATGGTAATGGTCCTTGTTTTTACCACTTTCAAGAAACGTACTTCCTAGGGAGATTAAAGCCGACAAAGCGCCATTCACCACAGCCCCACCATGCAGTTGGTGGTTTACGTGATATGGTTATTGTGCCGCTTTGGACTGGCATCGACTTGGATCGTCGTCGAAGGCATTACACGGAATGGTGCTTTAGATTCTGAAGTCGCTGGCACTCGGTAGCAAATGTCCAGAGATTCGTCTCGCGATCCAGCTCAGGTTAATTGAGCAGGAAGGCTCTGACGGCAACATCACGAGGTGACTGTGAACCAGAGACAATTATGGGGCATTTCGATTAGGCTCCCGTCAGCCGGAAATGTTCACGCTCGCGACCGACATCGGTAGAGTACATCAGAAGATGGTTCGCCTCATTCTTTACCAACATCAGGAAAGGCGATGATTTTTTCCAAAGCTTTTGGACAAACAATTGACTGTCATCAAATGTAAAATTGCAAGGATTTGTGATATAATCGTAGTAATGAACCTCTAGTGCACTTCTATACCCAATTTGCCTAACAAAATCCAAAAATTTCAGAGGCCATTAGCCTTAGAAAAATAGACTCGAAACATGTTTCCTCATTGTTTAGACCAGAACTCGAAAATCTTTATCGAATTTAGGTCATACGAAAAATCGAAAGTGATGGCGGCAATGGCATCTGCTGTCCAAATATTGTTTGCTGCTGTGCTCTCGAAGTGGGATGGTACCAACCCTTAGTATGAGATGCCAACTAATATCATTTATCATCTGCCAATTTTTCGTCTTGTTCTACTTTCCCTTCTGTCGGTTTCCAGTTGAGCCAAAGAACTTCAAAACCCCTGCATCTGTTTGTCTATTATCATCGGAGTACCGTTCTATCAACTTAGGTAAACCGCATCTTTCTACCCGTGAGCACCTTGTACATCCGATTATTTCGAACTTCATTCCTCCTGTAGGCACCGCTCTATCCGAATGCCATCCTCACAACTCGAAATACCCAAAATTCAGTCGCACACCATCTAGAGCCAACCCTTACAGAAATCCGACTGTCCCTTACTCGGGTCGAACCTCTACATATCGTCGGCGTGTGCCATCTATGTTTCTCGAGAACTCTTCACAACTACTCGCACCCTCCTCATTCACGCATTTTTTCGTCCCTTAATTTTGGCGAGTAGATACGTAATATTTCGACTGAAATGCAGACGTCCATCTGCATAAAATTACATACAGGTACGGGTGGAAACTTCGACACACTGTCTACGATATTAGTTCTGTTTGTCATTTTCAGAGTATTTTCAAGAACCACCCATTGCGGCCAAGACTCAACTATGCTCATTCGGAATAGTGGAAACACTATTTGATGCTCAAATCTGCCCACCCGAATAGTTATGCTATTTTCATATCTCGAAAATGTCAGCATGGAAAAGCGGTGAAAGAGGAAGCCCATTGGCATTATCAATATCAGTTTGGTACGCATATAAACTAGGCGGAAAAGTTGACGAGCACAAAGAAAAAATGACACCATGTTTCAGGTTTAAATGAATAGACCAAACTGAAATATTGTTATTCTCAAACCTATGCAGTCAGTTTCGCAGTGTAATTTTGGTGTTTGTCAACCTATCACTGCGACGAATGCGCTAGCCCGCGCACCGTTGAAACAGTTCACACACACACACACACACACACACACACACACTAGTGAGGGCACACGTTGTTACAAAAATGACCATATGTCACGAATCGATGCGACCTAACCCTAATATCACATTTCCACATGATCAATATCTTACCAAGGTCGATTTCATCTATCGGACTGTCGACTTACTACAACCTGCAGTTGATGGCAACGCCGACAGAATGTCTAGATTCACGTGTCTCTGTGTGAGTGGTGTGCGAATCAGATGCTTCCATATCTATCCCCACTTCTGCTTCCATTTCGAATCCGTAATGGGTATTCAAAACCAAACTCCTTAACACCCACCAAAACCCCATTTGACTTAATACGAGCGTGCATGGATGACGCATCGGCTCATGAACCACAGCAGTGAATTCTGGACATTCTTTATCGGCTAGCGCAAGACAACCTTCAGAAAGTGAGTACAGGCCCCTAAGTTACGGCTTCCTCAGATGACAGAACAAAATTGGCTCAGAAACATTGCCTGTACGATGGTTATTGCAGCCGATCAGACGTGCGGATCCACTTCCTCCCTGTTTAATCACCCCCTGTACTTGCACCGTTGTGGTTCATAAATGGGTGACCATCCATGCACACTTTTAGTAATTAAAGTGAAAAGCAGGTAGCGAAAACCGATATTGAGTTATGTAAGTATGGAGATGAGTGAATAGAAAAGTACCGGGTATGCATGCCTGAAGAGTGGCACTGATCGGAAAACCGGTCGTATGATTCTGGAGGAAACTTTGTTCTCGTATCCATGTACGATACTAATAACAAGAAAAGTTTAATCCCCAGTTTAGCGTTACCAGAAGCCTCAAGCCACAATTCAAATCACTTGGGACGCGCCTCGATGATGTGCCACTTAGTGGATATGGAGCTTCGTTGTTAAATTTTCAATAGGGACTTTAGAGTAAAAATACTGTGAAATTTGATTTATTTGAAAGTTCCATCTGCGAAACCCGAATAACGAGTAATACGATCAAAACATATGACTGCTAGTCATCAATGGCTACTTTACAAAATGACTGGTTGTGATCAATTGCTGCCAAACTTCCTATTCGGAATGTGCAAACGTCCTTGTGCTACTTGCAGAGGAGATCACAGAGTAGTGTTCCTGGTATATTTTAGTGTACAAAAGATCTAAAAGCGACTTCATGACTATAGGTAAATATGACAGATATTTCCTAGTAAAAAACAGCTTAGAAGGAACTTTCGAAACGCTGGGAGGAAAGGAAATATACTAAGTAATGTGGTTACTGAATCAAAATCCTACTCAGTACGTTTATTTTTTAGAGTATTCTTTATTTGTGTGAAATGTGAGCTGGCATTTACATGCAATCGGCTTTGCGTATGTGCTGGATATATCAACGTTACCACTCCTGAAGGGATTTTGCGCAGCCGATAGGACCACTTCTCCACTAGACTTCTTTTACCGGGATTTGAAGAGCTCCGATTGAATAAACCGAAGTTTGTCCAAAAAATTCTTAGGTCTAAGCAGGACCTAGTCTAAGGTTTTCGAACTATTCTTTTAAATGTCCACTTGGACCTTTTTTAGGAATAAGCAAATAATTCCCCAGTAAGATAATTCGGTCATATGTCTCGCAAACCACAGTGAATTGCCCTGACCGAATAGGTTGTACTCGTTATGACGTAGATAAACCAACAGACTTCCACGAGGCTTTTATTGATGAGCACGGGATTCAGGTCGTAAACCTAATAATAATCACTTGAGCCCAGAACAACATACATTTCAAATAAGTCGGCTTTTGTTATTCCAAATTGGTTTAACATTCGCAATGTTACGAAGCTGGATTGGTACATTGCTTCTAGCGGTTCTCGATGAAATATGCCAATTTTTGGAATGCCTGGTCACCGGTAAACCAAATGCACTGGACACGCAATAGAAGTTAATGAATCTTAGCCTTAAACGATGGTTTTTGTGAAGAAAATTACATTCTACGATTTATTGATTGGTTTTATTCTAAAGACAATTTGATCTGTCGAACTTAAACTGAGGAATGTGGCTGTTGATTCATGATTCACGTGATCTTATACAGCATTTAGATAACTGAATTCTGTTAGCAACTAACCAAGTGTCATTTGAATCAAGAATTTCTGCTTCAGTGTTGTTTATTTTGGACTTAATAAATCGAATGTATTATGACAGCACTTTTACGAAAGACCGTTGAAAAACAGTGTGCAGTTTGCGAATTTTTTGAATGTTCTGGGTCCGAATGAAAATCATATTTACAGTTTTACAAGAGCAAATTGGTTCCAGTGCCCTGGCATTTGTCTCGTATTTTTTTGGCAAAATACCAAAATTTGTTTTCGAGTGCTTAAAAGGTTCACTCGTTTGGCAATCACCCCCAGTTCTCGGTGGTGTAGTTCGGTCTGTTTGTTGCTCGACGAAGAGTATAGTTTCACACACGATGTATGTAAAACAAGCCGTTTTCGTAGTACCGGTAACTTAGTTCAAAACGTGCTGTGAAATATGACAGCCAGTTTCAGAAAGCCCCGTTCGCCCTTGCGCAAATAGTGCGATCACTGTATGACAGTAATCGCTTCAGAATCACGATCAATGAAAAAAATTCACTAGAATGTTAGTGTCCTGTAACGTCGTTTCTATCTCAAATACTGCTCTTCAGTAAGCAGATCCCATCTCTAGATAGCTATCGTCCGTCCCTCCTATCTCAAATGAAAATAAAGTCAACCGGCGCATAATTTCTCGTTTATTAAGTCAGATCATCACACTTATGGGTTCCCTTTTTTCACTACTGCACCTGTGCGATTGCCATCATTCCATCGGTTTTCGGGGTTGCCCTTTGATTGGTCCTTCTTGTTGGTTCCATTTAACACGATTTAGCATATTTTTGTCGAATCTGGACCGCTCATCCTGGTTGTTTGGGCCAGCTTAAGCATGACCTTCTTTAGCAGATTCGCACTCTTGCCTTCGGATCATGCAAATACGTCGGCTGTCCGCTGGTAGCCAAGGGACTGACAGGGTCACACTCTGGTCTCGCATTTTGCACTTGCCCGCTGTCTGGTTGGATTGGGTCACATCCATAACCGAGTATTGATCGTAATTTGTCTGTCACGATCCAGCGTCGCGCAACCACTGATAATCAATGAAACGGCTCTACCAGATTTAGGTGCAAAGCCAATTACAATACCATTCACCCGCAGTTAGTCCTAATAAAGTTAATTCTGTTTACAGTATTTAGTTGATGGCCTCCAAACTCTTCATTGTGGTCGGGGTTGAGTGTTTTCAGGCTCCAGGTTGGCTGCTTGCCCTGAATCTCTCGAAATGCTCCCAAGTGACCACGCACCTCAGATAGTCTAGGCTGAGAAAGTCCTACGCACAACCTCCTCATGTTGATGTTCCCACAAAAGTGCAAAGACAAACGTCCCGGACCCTCTCAATCAGGTTTACGCCTTTTTTAGTCAATCTAGGCGAGATGGCTAAATCGCGATTCTAAGAAAACCACGGGTGGTTTACGAAGCTCACCGGCATCCGTGAAGTGGACGGGGCCACAAGACAAATTGTTTATTCTCATCCGAAGAGAGTAGGAACTGAAGCAACAGTTACTGGTCCCCAGTGAAACACCAGACCAAAAGTTTGTCATAATACCTTATAGGTCATAGGTTCGAGACAGGGTCTCCTAGTCAACATCCTACTTTGGGTGGAGCAATCGCTTGTATCAAGCCCACCGATGACCCATAGATGTAGACGGTTAACCGATGATGTAGAGGTGAGTCACAGAGGTGGCAGCATGTGTAATGAACTGTATACAATGATTATTTCTGTTTCCTTTTTCCTGCGATCGTTCTCCTTCCTCGCCATAGTTCCGATGCCAGAAGAACCGTACACAGTTGTGATAAATAAAACAGATATCCCGACCAAAATCGTTTAAATAGCCAAAACATGGAATTCACCATATCGTAAAATGTTAGAAGTATGCATGCATATATACAATAATAACACTTAACGGCTCATTGAAGAAATAAGTCCGCTTTCTGTAAGTTTAGCTTACGCCAACCTACAGTAAATAGCAATTGTGATCCGCTTATATATTCCCTAACGAAGGGTCCTGATGCTCCAAACTAGATCCTAGTAATGTCTAACACAACATGGCTCAGGCTCATAATCTAAGTGACTGCTGAACTTGAATTTCAGATAAGAATACATCCCATCATTATTTGAGACGATCGCTTTAGTGTGCAAAGGTTTGTATCTAAACTAATCCGACAACGTTGTTATTGACTGTTGAACAACTGCATACATAAATTCGTCGCATGGCGCATCGACTGTTCGATACACTCTGAATGTCGTTCGGTTCACATTTCATAGTATAGATGTTTTAAAATTTTGTCATCGCGATCGCTAACTCCAGCGGCTTCAGTCATCCTCATCATCGCTCAGCGTTAAACAGCAAGGCAAGCCTCACTGACCGCTGCCGTTCGCCAGAGTTACACGTTTATATAAAAAGAGTGAATATCCAAGGGGAACAGCGAGTGGACCTACACAGGCGGGAAGAGATAAGATACTGCTGCAGCCAACACACGGAACACAGTCTAACTGTACAAACGCACGTGTTTTCAATCATTCTGATTCGATAGAAAATGACAGCACGATCGCCACTGTTCACGGTTCATTGCTTCAGTCGGTCATCGGATTCTGGTTCAATCCCATCCTGTTCAACCAAATGGCTTTTGGCCGACCAACACGACTATCCGCTCATTTATTGTAATCAAACGGTTTACGGGGTGTGTATAGGATAACCGAAGCGGTCTGAAACTGGAGCTAAACGAGCAAAACTGGAGCCAAACTGGAGCAAAACGAGCAAAACTGGAGCCTACTTGCAGCACACAGACTCGATAATCCAATTATAATAAGCTGCTGTGCCAACTTCCTAGTAGAGATCTCAAGGTTTGTCCGAACAAAATTCTGTAAGGTGACCTCAACTTCTTTAGTTTTCAGCGGTCTGCGGATTAATAAAAGGCGGTCACGATGAGAGGAAGCCTTCTCCAGGACTTACTCTTCAGTCTTCTCGCAGTGGATGGCTAAGGCCTCTTTTCTCAGAATGTAACCGTTTGAACTCATCACGCGTGGCTGACGAACTGCGACCGGATACGTTGAAGACTAACTCACCCTTGTCCTTCAACGTTGGGTCCATAGCGAAGATTGCCTGAGAATGAAATGGCCGATCCCAATATCGTAAGAAACACTGCGCACATGAATATTGCATGCACTCCATTTCCTTAGACTTCTCATAATGCTCTGACTGCTTTAGCTGTATTCTCACCTATCACATTTTTTGCGTCATTCAACCAAGCTTCGGCAAGAGCTATTATACCCGACGTTCTCCAGCCAGGGTTGAGGATAAGGGGAACAAACAGTATTTCGGTAATTATCCACGAATAAGGTAGAGTCACACTCATCGAATAAGCAGAGAGAGGAAGGCAGCGCCGGAGTCGAGGAAGTGGTGGGTCTTTGCCTCGTAAATGTGCTCTCTATAAAACAGCACAAAATTCTGTTGATGGCACCATAACGTGATAAATGCGGTGCGCCATTCGGTAAAGCGGCCACCCACTGTCTGTCTTTGAGACAGTGTACGTGAACAGATGCGTGCTTCTTGGTCACCGGCCCTGATAAAATCTCCGGAGGCTGTTTAACCCTGTTCCAAAATGAACAAAATATGTTCCAGCTGGACTACCCAATGCCGGCTCCCAAAGAGAACCGAACGCCATATTTTGCTATGCTGTCCTTCAAGTTGTGTCTGAAGCGGAATCCCATAATTCGGTTTCGGCAGTGTGCAAAGGACGATATAGAAGAACAGTCTGGCAGGCCTACCGTGTATTGAACTCTACATGGACGCGTCACCCTTTCCTTTCCCTTTTTATTATTTTGCTTTTGCTACTGACTCTGACGATACTAGACTCGCACATAAATTTGTGCAAAAAAGAAAGAAACCTTGAAAAATCAAACACAAGGACATCTGAGACGATGAGAAGCTGTTTATGTATTTATATATATATATATATATATATATACATATATATATATATCAGTTTCTTTCACCCTCGCTTTCACGCCACCTTTGATTTATTACCCGTTTGTGAAAAACTACTTTACACAACTCGTGATTTAGCTTTAATCTGAAGTTCTAGGCACTTCGAGAAACTACTCTCACAAAACAACATGACTCAGTCCTTTCGAGCCGGAAAGGTTAAACCCAATCCATTAGTTATTAGTGTCAAGTTAATCAAGGATTCTCCCAATAGGGTAGGCTCTTTATTTTTTCACTGCAGGAACCAAAAATTCTACTAGTATCAATTAGTTTTAACTGTGCAAATGAGGACGAAGAATAAAGTTGTTGTTAATTTGTTTGTGCTATTTATTATGAATTGGACCAAAGTAACTATTATTCGAGGCACTGATGTCATCATCTATGTCAGTAATAGATTATATCGTTCTTGAAGCTATTTGTCGTTCAGTATCAACGCCCAACTCATTATTAAAAGGCCATGGAAGCAGTGTACAGGTGTTTCATCCTTGTCAGGAATCACCATTTGTGTATATCCAACGTGCCCGCACCGGGATGCGAACCCGGGGCAGTCGATAATGAGCTAAATACTTTAGCCATTAGGCCACCGGGAAGGCCGTTAACGAGTCGCTGAACTTCAGCACATGATACAGCGCCTACATTTTGCTGACTGGCACGACCAAAGCCCGCTTGACCACCAGAGTCGACTCCCAACAATGGATGATTTCCCTGCAGGTAGCCTAAGTTTGACAAAGGCATTGAACATATCCGACACAACTTGGCTGGTTGCTCAATGTCAGTAGTAAACTATATGGTTTAGGAAATTATTTATCATACGGTATCACCACTCAAACCACCAGTAAGGGCAAACTGAGTAGCAGCATTGCAATGTAACTTAGCAGCCATTAGTTTAGTACCATTCATATATAGGAAGTCACTGAACGAGTTTTGTCGTTCACCATTGCCGAGTCGAATTGTGGATGAAAAAAAAACAAAAGTTTTGCGCTAGGCTGAATTACTTGAAGCTATTGATCACATCAGTTTAGAGTGGTTAGTCTACAGTTGGATTCCCACAAGTTTTAAGTTGTTATTTCCTATCGGATAATATTACCGGAATAAGGTTCTTGTCATACACTTGTATGCCATCCGAGATCATGTAAAATGACAGTTTGCGTAGTACTTTTATCCCGTTCACCGATGTACAAGGAGTTTCTTTATTGCAACAAACTTCGGTGTGATCGTTCAGGGTTGAACTTCACCCAGAGACAAAAACAGGAAAACAGAGAGAGAGGGAGGTTACGAACAAGATAAACAACACTTTTTGGGAATCCTAACGTATTCATCAGACTAGGATATCAGGGAAACATCGCATGATAACACCATTTCATTCTTTCTTTCAAATCGCCAATGAAGAAAACAAATAACTATGAACATAAATGAACACTAAGGTACAGATAAACTGATTACACAGAGAGAACGAATACAAAGTAAAAAAGAATAATTATTCCCAGCTTGCAAAAGGTACGATACTGGTGATTGTCTGTATACGCGTGCTATAGTTGATATCCTGTGAACATCAACATATACTGTTCACTGAGATTAAGCAACTAATCTTAAGATCAATAAATATATATACTAGGGCATATATATATATGTATACGTCCGTGTAAAGAGGAAAATAAGCCTGGAAATTCTCAAACAACTTGATTGAACAATCGAGGAATTTGCACACGGTGGTATCTGTGAGCTGCAGAATCTCATAAGACGAGAAATATGAAGTGCGAAAATACGACCAACTGAATAGTCTTTGTGAATCAATTTGGAAAGTGAGCCGATAAAAGTAAAAGCAGTAAAAGAGATTGAATTTCGGCTTTCCTGCAGCTTGGCACACTAGGAGTTCATGAATGATTCGAATCCAAGGGAATCCAAAGGTTGCCAAACATCGGGCTGGACAAATGGTGAAACTTCTGGTCTGCAATCCCCACGGGTTAAGCGATAATCGGCCAACTTGGATAGCCCGTGGTAATGCACACAAGCTGCAGCCACCACGAACACGTGAAAGATCTGATGACTCTGGAACTGACCGTACAGTGCAGCGAAGGGGTGGAAGGAAGACAAATAACCGGCCTTTTATTGAGAAATTTGCCACGCATTTAGCTAACAATTTGATTGTACATAACATCAATAAGAAGTGTATTCACTTTAACCTTGCAGTGTATTTCCACTTTTCAAAGAAACAACAAATATCTCCCGGCGTTTTAAAATTCTGTCACTGGGTCGTTTCGGGGATGAATAATAGCTTCTCAGGAAAATAAGCCAAGAAACTCTGATAAATATACAGAGAATAATGCGACTAATATGCCCCCCACCAGTCCCACTTAGCAAAATTGATATCCGTTTAATCGCGCAAGCGTCCTTTATGGTGTCAATAATAAGCACCATCGTGTAGGTTCGAAGAATGCACGGAAAACATGTCTGAGTAAGCGCCGTGTTCTGATCCGAAAATGAGGATGTCCCACCAATTCCAACCATATTTATACTCTTTTTACTTTCCTCGTTACGGAACCGAAAATATTCACGACTTTCCGGCAGGGAGTAGCGGTCCACTAAAGGGCTGCCAAATGGAGAATTTGATCGGCTGAAGGAAGATCCGGCCCTGTGACGTTCACCACTTAGGTACTGCCAAGGGGGGCAATCTCAGAAATAGCGTTAAAATGAACTCTGTATCGCCCTTTCGTAAACCTCACGTTAGCTATGATTTGTCGTAAGCTTCAAATTCAGACGTTAGACCATAAAATAAACCAGGACACTCATGGGCAAAGAGAAGTTACTATTCTATTATCAAAAATGTTATATGCATTCGCATACTGTACGCTCTGGAGGATTAGTGTAATGGGAAGGGCATCACTCGTAGCCTCCAGGGCTCACTGCGATGAAAGTGAGAACCGGAGAACATGAAACTTGAAGTGGTATAGAAGAAAAGTTTCCCGTATATATATATATATATATATATATATATATATATATATACCAGGGATCGTCACTTTACATTTCTTTAGCCGCATTTATTTTGTCGTTTCTCGGTCCGTTCTAGTTGACCTTCGGAAAACATCGTCCCATAAAATCTAAACTAAGCGTGCAATGGCCCTGAAGCAACGCTGTACAACAGAATACCGAAAGATAACTGAACTTGTGCGCAGAAGTTAAGAAAACTAGACATAAGCATAAACAAATCCAAGATAGGAAGTCCATTACTACTCATTTTCAGTGTTTGAGCATGACGGAGGTTAACCCCTGAGTCTGTCGCGCGCTTGTCTACGGTTCTGAAATAATAGCGCCCAGACTACGCTACAAGTCTAAGACAAGTAGTTGCAAACTGTTCACCAAGGTTTGAAATTCCGTAACCATGACACTAACGTAAACAACTGCGGGTTCCGAATACATTGTTAGTCAAATGTTCACCAGTTTATCGAAACAATAACCAGAGTCTGGAAGCTTAGAACAATTCGGAAAGCCTAGAGTAAACCGCAGAACCGAATAGAAAGGACATTTAACTGCAGGATTGGGATAGCAGTAAGCAATTCTGCCGGTAACGACGCAGAAAATGACACTTGAATTTCCGTGACTAACTGAACGCAACACACTGACTCCTCTGATAGTGACCAAAAGATACTGTTAAAGGGACGGGTGGTGATGAGTGTACGGTGAGGCTACGATCAGATGTCAAGACTTCAAGACAGTTTATGCGATGAGTTGTCCGACAGCAAAGCAAGCTCGTGTCCGGAAAGAACCAACTGACAACCGTTTTGGCATCAGGTGAATGACGTATGGAGCAGGAACCTTATCAAGTGGAAGCCGGATAACAAAGTAGGAATCAATCATGCATTTCAGTTCGCGGACAGAATGAAAGTGCTCTTATTTTCGTGACACATTTAGAGGTGAGGAAGGACACTGGTCGAAGCAGAGACCAAAGATGAGACGACGAGTCAGAGATTGAGGGCAATCGGCCAATGAGCCTTGGTCGGAACAAACTTACAAAAGTGGTATGATTAAAACGAATAAACGACAAAATTGTGGGCCGGTCAGAGGCCATTTAAACGTTCTTGCTCGATTAAACAGAACGAAATAGAAATTGAATCCAGATAAATGATTGAAATGGTTAGAGTTAACGATTGTGGCAATCCAATCTCAAAACAATGGAGTTTTTTTCTACCCTAATGAAATTCAGAGAATTAAAATTGACGGGAGATACAGTCCCTTTAGGTATCTCGTACTAGGACGGGAATTTTTTAAAAAAAATTCAGGCCAAACATTTGAATTGCTTCTCGGTGTGTTTTAGTCGTCAAGGCATATGATGCCTTCATATACTGATCTGGGTAACGTCAAAAAATATGCCTTATACATGAACAAACAAAATTGCTCGTGGGCCAAACCAGCCAACTAATGTTTAATTACTGCAACCAACAGCACGTCTGAGCTGCCAGCAAATAGTGATCTAAGTGGTTTTCATTTTCACGTTATATCTATCCAGTCTACTGCGTCCTAATGCCCGTTCGCCTGTCACCTCCGACCGAGTTGCGAAAAACAATACCAACCTTGATTGCGAGGCAATGCGAGGCAATTAGCTAAGTGAAGCGGGTTTTTTAACATTCACTGAGGAATAAATAAAAGTGAGATTAAGTTATAAGAATCAGTTAGGAGCACAGCATTACCGATACTGTTGCTTAGATACGGCGTACTCGCTGCGGGAAGATTCCGCACGCGATAAATCCATGGTGGAGAGTCTACTTACGTTACTGCCTTCCCTTAATTAACGCATTGATGTACCTTAATTTTGTCCAAAATTTCTGTGAGGCGAGAGCGAATTGTTGGACAAAAAGATTACTGTAATACAATTCTTCGTCCTGATTCGCAAGATAAGGCCTAAATTTATATAAATGACTAAGCATCCGCGCACAGTTGTCGTTAATCCAGTACCACATACTCAGTTAGGTTGAAAGTTCTGTGTTCTCCGTTGCGTGTTCGCATTACTCGAGGCGATTTATTGCTCATTGTACGAGATTGTGGATTGTCATTGTCATTTGAACAACGATTGAGCACAATGTCAATTACGGGAATTAAATCATTAGACCAAATTAATAGATCCACAAGATTAATTTCCTTGGGAAGTGTTTTAATGTACCAGGATAGATATCTTCGGTACACTGCAGACAATATAGGAATAGAACGCATCCCATCCATGTCAGTGGACAAGGGGAACTAAAAGCCTGTCCAGAGTACTACGCCCTGAAATTCTCGCTAGGGTAATGGAAATGAACAAAAAATTCAACCTAAACGATGAGCCGATAATATATCGGAACCGCCGTCTAAGCAGACCTAGCCATAACATGCCAAAGACAGCTAAGCTGTGTCAGGTTTCCAAAAGACATATTCGAAATCATATCGTTCTTTTATCTTCTACTTACTTTGTAGAGAAAATGACCGGTAGTTGGAGGGTTCGAATTCGCGGTCCAAAGCGCTACACAGAAATGCCTCTCTTGGGCCGTAGATGCAATCGCATCTGACAGGCCAATGGGCAAAGCAGAAATTTAGTTCATCTTCAAAAAGCCAGGTTACGGGCAACACGGAGATCATCAAAACCAACTGCCTGGTCTCTGGGTAAGCCAATCAGATGAATGAAACCTGAGTACACTAGATGCTGGTCAAAAACCCATACTAGATGGACGTAGAATTGGAATAACTGCGGTTTCTCTCGATGGCGGAAACTCATCTGATCTCATTAAGTATCTGTCACACAACTAAGCCTGCCAGCAACCAGGAAAAATACTGCTCTAGCCCCTCCCGCCATTTCTACTTGATTCGTAGATCAGATGGGTGAGTCGAAGTCCACCATTAGGCTACCCAAAGAAAAACTCCATCAGCTGCGTGGGAAGCCCGAGATATCTAAAGCATCATTCCTATGGAGGATACCACCACCGGTCATATTTCTGGTTAAAGAATAACTCAAGACGCCATGAATAACTGCGGTTTCGTGGAGTTATTTGACGGTAATATTGATTGAAGTGGCTCAGTTCAGTGTGCACAACCATTAACTTTACATCAACGTGCACCAGTTTGAGTTGCTACTTCGAAACACCAACTACTCAAAGATAAAAAAGAACGAGGAACGGTGAAACATTGACTTCGAAGTTGAAGAAATATTCGAAAAAGATTTCAGATTCAACAACGGCAATGGCTGCCGCATCCAACCATATCACTCAAAGTCTCTAACTGTCGCTTCAATGGGTCTTGTGAACGAAAACCGCGCAATCTAACTGCACCTGAAGCTACATTAGTCAGTTCACTGATTAGGGTTTTTATACTTTCTACCCACGTCATCGACTGACCGCCTCGAACCATCATTCGACTATTACCTACCTTGAAGAACAGTTTACAACGAGGTATTCGTTCTGTAGGAATGCACAAGACGTCCCAGCCACCTACTTACATTTCTAAAGATTGAAGAGTAGGATCCACTAACTTACGCTAAATTTCTGAGTAACTCACAAGACTTTTCCACCATATTCTAACGACATTATGAACATAACGGTGATAAAACATCGAAACTGGTCCCCTATCTTCCGCTCTCAACAGCCATGTTGTGGGGCCGTAGTGCAATACCGACCTCACTGCTGCCGCACAGACTCGAATTTTAATCGATAACCGGGTGATATGCTCATGCCACAGATATCTCAAGTTAGTGAATGCTAATCAAGCCTTCTGCGTGCCCAAAGACACTTCATACTGTATATGACCACTAACTATTCAACCACAACTAATCAAGTAACTTAAGCTATCCATCTCATCCAATTGTTTCCCTGCAAGATCAAAGTTAGGCAACGAGCCAACCTGCAGCATCATTTCACAATTCGAAGGTATAAAGTTCATCTAAAGCATACCTACACTACAGTTCAGAGGATCGAGAAAACTTCTCTTCTTACTTCGGTCTTCATCCAAAACCACAATGTCGTCCACGCACTCAAAGTTCTACAGGTTCCTATCCGAGCAAATATCAATCAAACAACTGTCATACGAGTACATGGCTATCTCCATAAACATATCAATGACAAATTGGAAAGAAGAAGTGAAAGAATGCAACCCTGACGAACAATACTTCTTATGGTAAACTCGGATTTGAGGTCTCCGCAATCGTGAACTTGGATTCGACTGTTCGCGTACAGAGATTGATTAACAAAAGTGAAATACTCTGGCACACCCTTCAGTGAGAGGCAGGGCCACAGAAATTTACGATCGACTAAGTCAAACACCACTTTTATACCAAGAAAGATTGAAATCGTGTTTACGAGACATGTGCCTATGTTCCACGATTCGTATTGAAGTAGCTAGATATTTCAGTTGAGTAGCAACATCACACCAAGTAGTTGTGAATCAAACAAACTATATTCGTGTACACTGAACGATCGTTCGCCTTGTGCTAATTTGGGACATCCGTGACAATGGTACCATACCCGGTTATCGATAAAAGATCGTGTGCATACTACAGCAGCAAGATCTATCCCGCCAAAAAACTCAGAAACATAGTCGATATGGCCCGAAGAAATGCAAACACTGCCGATGTTTGAGAATGGAAGTCCACGTAGTATTGCAACAGTGAAGATACACATAAAGCACTGTATTGCAGAGCCTAATCGACATACCAGATGCTGAATTTGGATGGGCTAAGGTGGTCGGATCATGTACTGTATCCAGAGCTAGCAATCTATTGAAAGATGGGCAAATGCTATCGGTCGATGAAATGTCACAAAAACCAAGAAAAACTCAAACGATGAGATTCGTCAAATAGGTCAAATTAGACTCGTACGTTTCAGGCTACAGGACTCTTTCGTGAACCGTTAGGAGAGACTGAATAGTCTGACAAGATGCCGAGGTCAGAGGCATTGACGCATTCAAAATCGCCCTTAATCTTCCTCTCTCTCTCACACGCACACACACACTCTACATATATACATATATGTATGTATTACACAGATCTAAACACAGGTTGCGTGCCATCGGAATCAAGACGAGACATTAAAACAACGAGTGAAATAAAGAAATTGAGGAAGAAACAATGAGGAGGGTTCACCACATATGCTAGTTCTTCCGTTCTTCGTTTTTGCGTCACGAGTTATCTTTCAGGATTCTTGAGTCATCTGTGGCCTTGGTACTATCCGGTTCCCCAAACCGAAATAGAGGGTTGACTTAGAGGACACTACCCCGAACTGTTGGCCAAATGGTCTAACCCACAAGGCAGCAGGACGATCTGAGGGTTACGTAACCCACTGGGGACCGACGAATGATGATCCAGTTCATACGATCTCCGAACGGGGCTAGACATCCTTGGTGCCCAGTGCAGCCCTTTGCCATAGGTGCCGATGAGCATAGTGCCGTNGAGCAAATATCAATCAAACAACTGTCATACGAGTACATGGCTATCTCCATAAACATATCAATGACAAATTGGAAAGAAGAAGTGAAAGAATGCAACCCTGACGAACAATACTTCTTATGGTAAACTCGGATTTGAGGTCTCCGCAATCGTGAACTTGGATTCGACTGTTCGCGTACAGAGATTGATTAACAAAAGTGAAATACTCTGGCACACCCTTCAGTGAGAGGCAGGGCCACAGAAATTTACGATCGACTAAGTCAAACACCACTTTTATACCAAGAAAGATTGAAATCGTGTTTACGAGACATGTGCCTATGTTCCACGATTCGTATTGAAGTAGCTAGATATTTCAGTTGAGTAGCAACATCACACCAAGTAGTTGTGAATCAAACAAACTATATTCGTGTACACTGAACGATCGTTCGCCTTGTGCTAATTTGGGACATCCGTGACAATGGTACCATACCCGGTTATCGATAAAAGATCGTGTGCATACTACAGCAGCAAGATCTATCCCGCCAAAAAACTCAGAAACATAGTCGATATGGCCCGAAGAAATGCAAACACTGCCGATGTTTGAGAATGGAAGTCCACGTAGTATTGCAACAGTGAAGATACACATAAAGCACTGTATTGCAGAGCCTAATCGACATACCAGATGCTGAATTTGGATGGGCTAAGGTGGTCGGATCATGTACTGTATCCAGAGCTAGCAATCTATTGAAAGATGGGCAAATGCTATCGGTCGATGAAATGTCACAAAAACCAAGAAAAACTCAAACGATGAGATTCGTCAAATAGGTCAAATTAGACTCGTACGTTTCAGGCTACAGGACTCTTTCGTGAACCGTTAGGAGAGACTGAATAGTCTGACAAGATGCCGAGGTCAGAGGCATTGACGCATTCAAAATCGCCCTTAATCTTCCTCTCTCTCTCACACGCACACACACACTCTACATATATACATATATGTATGTATTACACAGATCTAAACACAGGTTGCGTGCCATCGGAATCAAGACGAGACATTAAAACAACGAGTGAAATAAAGAAATTGAGGAAGAAACAATGAGGAGGGTTCACCACATATGCTAGTTCTTCCGTTCTTCGTTTTTGCGTCACGAGTTATCTTTCAGGATTCTTGAGTCATCTGTGGCCTTGGTACTATCCGGTTCCCCAAACCGAAATAGAGGGTTGACTTAGAGGACACTACCCCGAACTGTTGGCCAAATGGTCTAACCCACAAGGCAGCAGGACGATCTGAGGGTTACGTAACCCACTGGGGACCGACGAATGATGATCCAGTTCATACGATCTCCGAACGGGGCTAGACATCCTTGGTGCCCAGTGCAGCCCTTTGCCATAGGTGCCGATGAGCATAGTGCCGTATGCTTCGTACGCCGACTGTGGTTGGCTTGGAGTCATGGTTCATCCAACTCCCCGAGACTGATTATCAATGACCGGTGAAGGGCGCTGGGTATTTTCCTTCATCCTAGCACTTTAGTAGGAACACCTCTGACACGAGGTAATGCATCGGACATTCTTAGGAGAGACTATTTGAGACACTGGTCACTCAAGAGCGTTTCGAGAGGCGTTCAGAGCGAGTAGCCAACTCAGAGCCTCAGATAACCACCGCCGACCATGCTAAGACATATGGAGGAATCCTTAATCCAAATAGTCCTTTTCATTACTAAGAACTGCATACTCAACTGGCATCGGTCCACTTCTCAGTACACGAAACCAGAACACACCAGTTCAAGACTAGTTGTTGTCGAAATTGAAGATCGCACGTCCGAGTCCTCCGATCCCGGTCACCTTTCCCACTTGGCAGCCCTATGATGGCTGCGGCCCCGTTCCTGAAAGAATTATGTACACTGCCAATTCATTGATAAAGAAATTAAAAAGACAATAGGAAGAAAAAATTGGACAAATGTCTCAGCTCACTCGAAATGCGTGGGACCGTTTCTATATTTCATAGTAGCTAAATTGATGACAAGAATACGCAAACTTTGCGCGTCCGACTCACTTGCCTAGGCCCTTCTTGTTGCTCTTTGGCGCCAGTAAAATATCCCTGAAACTAAGGTTACAGACGGATACATATCGGCGTGTAGTTGGTTCATCGCAAGCCTTCAAGGAGTTAATGAAGTTTAGGGGGGCATAAAACCACTGGTCCCGACTGCTTTCCGAAAGCCTTATTCCATAAGTTGAGAAGCTAATAGCATTAGTGCCGATGCCGTCAAAATACTTCTGGCTACTAAAATTTTGGATTTGCCGTGCTAGTGACTGAATGAAAAATACAATCTGCATGGTGCATATAAAATACCCTGAATGGATACAAAATGCGAATGAGACCCATTCCGAGTATTAACACTCACAGGACACATCAGTTGTTGCATGAACCATCCCTAATGCTATATGACTTTACTCTCACGCAGCGAAAAATTTAAACGCATCAGGACTGGTTCAAAAATAAACTGCTACATCAGATTGCGGCAACCCTTGTATTTGCTAAAATGACACCCTATCCTCAACCAGAGACCACCTAGTTAAGTATTTTACAACAGGTCGTTGTGGGCCAAATTATGTTATCACTTTGGCAACATGTTCTGCAGGGCACAATTCAGTTCTCCTGCTTCCATTTCGTTTGTTGAATATTCTTCATCCGGATTAATTCATCCAATGCGTTGATGCGTAAGTCATTTGCTCCGTTACACCGTTTTTAGAAAAAGATCATCTGAAATGTTTAACTGAAAAATTATTCATCAGTCACTCATGCGGAACAATATTTACTCCATGTGGAAAAACGGAGATTTAAAAAAGCGTTGGCTTTTACTATCCAGAAAACCATGTCGTTCATATCTGGAAGCACCAATCGATAATCGTGTCTATTGCTAATCAACAATCATTCTTCCCCACTAATTTTAGCGAAAAAAAAAACAAGTGAGAACGCAAACCTGCTTTTATTAGAGAGAAACTCATGCATTGGTAGAAGCGATAAATGCATAATCATCCATGCGTGGCTGTCGCATATCTCATTGGTTTTTCAGGTGATCGCTTGATTGATCCTTCACGTTCGTTGGCTTCCAGCCTCAGGTAATTAATGTCGTAGTATAACCCGGACGCTCACACGGAACTGCTAGCAGGAACTACTGATTTGCTCAGCCAATTGGCTTTTCTGCACTCCTGCCGTCTAATCGCCACTCCGTTTCACCTGGTGGTTGGTAGCCAATAAAATGAGGCAGTCTCTGCTTGTGCCGTAGGAACGCATAAACGATTCAGCATGAGCAGTTTGCATTCCTTTGTCTATATTGACTGCGACTTGCCGATCACGACCTATCATCATGAGACTACTGGTAACCAACGAAACAGCCGTTTGTCTTAGGTAAAAATAAGACGAGACTAGCATTTCGCCAAATACATCAACAATTTTGCCAATTAAGATCAGATAAAATCTTGACGAATCATCATCATCACTGTTCAGTGGTAAAAAACAAGACAAGCCCCATGAAACGATGCATGTATTACAAGGATACATATTGCCACAAAAGGAAGGAATATGCAAGGTGGATAGGAAGTGGACCAACATAATAGGAAAAAGAAAACAATACCGTAGTAGATAATACAAAGAATTAAACCTAAATGTCCAAGCAGACGTCCTCAATCATTCTGATTCGACATAAAACGACACGATCACCACCGTTCACGATTAACTGCTATATACTTCGAGGTCTCCACCCAGTAGATGGACAGGTTTTTCGGAGCCCAACCTCGAAGACGTGAGACATCTACTATGCCTAACTTCACTGCGCACTCCTTCATTCCCCACTGCGTCGTCATCTGTTGGCCTCCACGTGATTTCTTCCACTCCGTTGAGGGGACAGAAAATAGGGTGCGGTGCGGTAGAAGTGCTCGCCGTGTATAAAGCGTGTTCCAGTCAACGAAATTTACTAGGCCAATGGATCTTGCAACAGCACGTTACAATCTGAAGATGCAAAGCACATACCGAACGGAGCGACGGTCTTCGCGAGTCTAATGCATGCTGCGCATACTCCGTAGGTTCGGACAGGCTGATAGGTCGTCCGCGCAATCTAGGTCACAGTGCTTCACTTCATTTTCTGGTTCGACGCCTATACCCCAAAAGCCCCCTAAAGCACCTTCCATTACAATGTTCACGACGAAGTTAAACAAAAATGGAGAAATGGAACATCCTTGTCGAACATGCAAAGTAAGCTCCATTGTCTACTAGTATGCTAACTACCAAGCGTGTTTTACGAGAATGTTCATCGCCCAGAGGTTTTCGATAACAGAATCTCTATGATTAGAGGCAATGACCGCAACGCGAGTATCGCCCAGTGGTTCAGAGAATATTATATCACAGAGCTGTAATATCTGTTTCCACGACCAAATTTGGGATGTTCGATGACAATCCTAATCACATGAGTGTGATGGAAGGAGCATGCCCCGTATCCACGGGGGCCCACTAAGCGGAGGGGGGAGGGGACCGGTGACGGCGATCCCGAAGCTTGGGGGTATAGAACCACATAAGACCCGATAGGCGTGGTAAACAGCCGAGCAACAGTGAATTGCCGTTCATCGCCAAAGTGACCAAAGGATCTGGGATTCGAACCTATGAACTATTTTGGGTGACAGACACAATCCATTCGACCATTGTCAAACTGTGCAATCGGGATAAAGGGATACTTAACTAACTAGTTGGGTCGGTGAACTCGAGGGGGAGTACGTTTCCCGAGTTCAAGGTGGGGGGATATGGCGATAAGCAACGTTCGGGCAGTATCAGGTATACCTAAACAAACACGCTGTGCATAACCTACTACATGTGATTAACTTGAACGATGTTACCGATTACAGTTCTACGTGATCCACGATGTACCTCCTGTGTCGTGTCTGATAAACTTAGAAAACAATTAGTGAATAGGATTAGTGTTTGACAAAACCACCTTCATAGGACTGTTACACTACACTACCACAGCAAAAAGAACATGAGAACATATCCTAATGACGTGATTTTAGGCAAAATCTTTGTCTCTTCAAATCCACACTGTAAACTATTCAATGAAAACTGGCAGTTCGGTAATATTGGCGATACTAGAAGTGAGATAGTTATAATGATCTATTAAACAATAAAGATACGAAGATAAGCATCGGGAAGCTCGGATTCTTCCGTCAGGTGAGAGGGTAACGTAGTATAATGCACAGGAAACCACAAGTCTAAATGTGACGATGAGCGCCTACGAACAGAAATCAACTCACCCATATGTCGAATCGGCCGGGAAACAGACGTTCAGGTACACGAATTGCGTAGACTGTGGCCCCGCTCAAATAGAGCACAGCCATTAAGACAAGCCATCCCAAAGAACCGTCGTAAACGGACGGCCAAAAGCCGTCCAAAATGGTCGTATGGACGCACGGGATCACTCCAGACAACCCCAAACCCATGAATACACCAGCACGCAAAGGTCGATAGGGTGGCGCAGTAAACGATCGGTGCATGGAGACCACTATAGCAGCCGTTCCCAGCACAGCAATCAGAGTGATGTATAGCAATTTAGCCCATAAAATGCAATAGAACGCGTAGTACAGATAGGGCACAAATGAACCAATGGTCAGAAAAGCTATGCCTGCATAATCCAGTCTGGAAACAAAAAGTACGGGGATAAAAAATAGCGATTCACGATGTTCACTGTAATAGAGAAAGAAACTGAAATCTAACTGGAGGTGTGTTGGAAGATTACTGAGCGGTCAAAGGGGGCAAACTGAACTTGTCAGAGTAGTTTTCAGAACATAGATCGATCAATTGCCCCGGTGTGTACTCAACGCAATTCGGCTGTCGCATCCAGCACAATCAGACTACTGAATGAAACGTGCAGTGAGATATCTCGCATTTGAAAATAAAAATAATCCGAACATGATTCACAAAGACGGAGTCATTTTTCACTTGTTATGGAATTCACTTTGACGACAAATGTACATTCACTATCGTATCGGGAGATGACTAAAGTGAACAGTTTCGGGAACATGAACCAACTCAGTTGACTGTCTGATACATAAGAGATCATGGATGCGTTAACAAACGTGGAAAAGAAAACCCAGAAAAAACATTCCCAATAAAAATCAACTCCCGATTACATAAACCTATCAATGGGTGAAAAATTCCTATGCGTCATATAGAAAACAGTAGAAGCGAAGAATTCTTTCCGATTAGGGAAATACTCATCACTCTATCTTTGTTAAGCAAGAGCGTCAGTGAAATATTTTCAAGACAACTTACAACAGCAGTTCGAAAAACGTTCAACGTGGCTGATTTAAAAATATCCAATTTATTTCATTGGCTTATTGTCCAAAGAGTGAAAGATCGCCCGTTTTTCTTGCACAAAACTTGTCGCAACCATCTTAATCTACGCATATTCAGTGTCCGATCCGCAGACTGAACCGTGCGACCTGACACCTCACGCTTAACCTCTGGTTTACTAACGAAATTCTCCCGCTATGTCCTGCGATTATTAAGTAGAACACGGTGTTCACATATTCAATGTCCTCTTATATCTTCTTCACGTAATGGCCATGTTTCTGATCCGCATAACAGGCCCGACCTTACTGCTGCTGTGCAACTCACCCGTTGACTGATAACCAGGGCTCAAGCCGAGGCCACGAACCCTTCAGATTGGTGAATGACAATCGAGCCTCCTACATATACGAACGTAGGTCAACCGATATACGATCAGCAGCTACCAAAGTAATTAGACATCTATTGTTCAGAGATCATCGGAGAACAACTGTGCCTAACTTCACTCGTTAGTTATGGTGTACTTCAAATGAGAGGGTGAAAACATTGCGAAGAAGATAATTTACCCATCGACACTCGACAATACCTGCACACAATTCAGCCAACAGAAATTAAGAGCCGTCGTAAATGCGTATTTCACTGGATGTGCCCCGCAAATAAGGATCCAAGTGGAAGCGAACAAAAATTTGTCAGAACCGAAAAGAGGTAAGTTCATGAATAAGACCAATCATAAGGTTCTGCTCGAAAGTGCCATGGCGTCGGAACAATTTTCTCCTATCCAAACAGTTGGCTCGGACTACAACGAGTTTTCTGACCTATTTCAGCTTCACCCGTTGAATGTGAATACAAAAGGAGCATCAAGAATCCCCAATATTATTAATTCCGAACGACCAATAAAGAAATACAATCTTCAAGTAAGCTGAAAGATGAAAAATTCAGTGGAACTTAGGACAAGATTTGTCGCATCAATTAAGCCACATCTTGTCCTAGTTAAACTGGTCTATCCGGAAAGATAATCCGGTAGCGAGGAAAGAAACCAACGTTATGAACAGAAGTTAGGATTGTAAAACGTACACTTCGTAGGCGATGACCGTTTTGTCAACGACCTTTTTGTCAATGAGAAAACTCATCATACAGTGTCTAAGCTCAACTCATCGTTGGGGAGTATCGAAGCACCGTACAGCTGCCTCATTCTTGTTAGGGATCGGGAGCAGTACATATACACTGTGTATCAATCCTTCGTTTCTGTTTTCCAACGACAATAAGCAATTATGATCACGTGTAGCAGAGCATAAAAGTATTTGTCGCAAGCCATATAAGATTATTTAATGGGTCTATCTCCTAACATCTAATACGGCGAGAGCGATAAAAAGGAACCGAACCTCAAACACTGTCACACCAAATCGAGTACACCCATGCTTAGGGTATGGGACGTCCTTCGCTCACGCCACGTTACAGTGCATATCTCAACAGAGAAACGGATTAGTGCAACAGCGCCTTACGTTTCACATGCTTCAGAATTCTCAATCAAGGCCTTATAAGGCTTTGTGATTTTCCACGTGATACTATGCTAATTTCGACGTGCCCTTGTTCATCCATGATAAAACAGCTGATGTGGTTGATTTCTTTCAGTTCCTGCGGGGGTCAGTGTTCGTCTTGGTAGAGGCACTGAAGATTAAATGGTACCAACCAAAATCATCAACAGACTTGAATATGTTAGGAGAGAATTCCCTAGTGGAAAAATCGTATCTTTGGTGTACGTCAAAATTATAGGGACGTTTGAATTTTTATCGAAGGACGACAACAAAAATACCGAAAGGGAAGATTAGTGAAGTCACGACGAGTCGAAAAAATCGAAGACGTTCGATGAATGCGTCAGCATGAAAATTTTAATTACAAGAATATCAGGAAGATCCATCACTAGTTCAAATTTACTTAACTCAATAAAGTTAAGTCCATCCCTCTTGCTCTAAAAACTCATTACGGGTTTCCAATAAGGCTAACTCTACTGTGCTACAAACTGCGGCCACATTTTCCCTTGCCGCACTCAATGTAGCCTTCATTTCATCGAAGAACTATGAGTCTTAGGCTTTCGGCGTACTGTCAGACTAACAATCCTTAGATGCTTTATTCGAGTCGAAATTAGAACTGCAAGCAGGCCGCTCCAAAACGCCGAACTCATGAAAAGTAACCCTATGTTTGTGATATTGTCATGTTCAAAAGTCATTTTTACGTGCCCATTGTGACCATTAGATAAGGAGAACGCACAAACGTATTTGCATAAGGAATTTCATGTTGATAATGGTTAATCATTCTTTGCTAATTTAAACCAATTGCAGAGAAACTAACCACGGACGAAAAATTTATGTGAGATTCCTAATCTGAAGCATGCAGTTCGCCCAAACTGAACATTTTCCAATTACTATTTATCATACCTTCCCTTTGATGAGCGAAGGGAAAGTGGCCCACAGCAATCCATGCTAAATGTGATGCTGATTAAAACACGAACTATTTCAATTCCCCTATTTTAATCACGGTTTTTGCGCGATTGCTAAAGATTACTATGAAAATTGACGAATCAAGCACCATTTAAACTGCTCTGACATTGAGTATTCCGTTGGATGAAATTCCGATCAATTGATCTTTTATTCTTTCGGTGCGAAATTTTAGACTTCTGCCCATGTCAGAACTACCAGAGCCGGTGGTTCATGAGAAGCCAGGAAATACAAAGCTTTTTGTATATTTCTGAGGAGAACAATATGCCATAAATAAAATTCCTGGAATTTCAAGCTCAAATTCTCTTTCGCACAGCGAATAACAGTAAAATAACAAACCGCTACCTCATGTCTAGCGACGCTGAACGTAGGGACGCACCACCGCAGTCGACATACTCAATATAAACACTGAGTCACAGATAGTCAACTGACTGATCTTGTGGAATCACCGCTTAGGGCTAAAAACAAACCAAGGGACGTGTAAACGCCATACAACTATGACCGGGTTATTGCCACTATTGTGTTGCATTTGATTTTTATCTATTAGTTAATGGTAATCCAAGTCCACAAAGTTCTCACGCACTTTCCATGCGACTCTAATTAGGAATCATTGCATGAAAAATGAGCTTGATAAACTTTGAGCTAACGAACATGAACGCAAAACTTTAATTTTCTCATAATTTTAGTAAGTGGTCTACCTCCAAATTTATACAACTGATTGAATCAATAACTCCCAAGATGAATGTCGGTGATCGCAATGTGGCTCTCATCCACTTGATGGCACTGTATTGATAAACAAATGGCATGAAACGGTAGTCTCACAGTGCAGAAGAACTCGATCGGAAAATCTAGAATCCTACAGGAAGCAAAGCATGAATACAGCTGTATGGTACTCGTGGTGTTCCACTTTGACCGAGAAAGCCATCAAACCTGCTTACCGCTCCAATCTTTCGCACCAGAACCAGCTCGTTCATTCACGTTCATGGTTGTCAGCATCGTTCAGATGACGGTTTCGGATATTTCACTTGTCACAAAATTCTAATGGAATGGGAAACCCACTGCATCCAAAAGTCAACGCCACGAGACACGAACCGTGGGGCCGACTTTTGGATGCGTAGTGCGCAAGTGGATTTCCCGTATTACATAATTTCTGGCTCGTCATACCAACCGATAATGAACAGAAATTTTATTGATTGTGATAGCACTATTTAAAACAGTTATCCTATTTGGCTACTTACAAGTAGATAAACTGAGCACGCAATTTTTCAGACACAACTGATACCGTTGCCGCTAATGCGTACGTGGCCGACGCTTCGGCTATCCCGGATAACTTTACCCCGCGGCAGCCGAAACGTCGGGAAACTGCATTCTCTACAGAAAACGATTATGAAAATTTACATACATAAAAATCACACGACGAATTATTTTTTGATACACTTCGAACTGTTTCCGTTTGGATTCGCGAGCGCAATAAACCTTTTAGTGCCCGCTCAAAGGATTTTTGGCTATACGATAGCATTGCCTCGACCTATTTTAGGTGTTGAGTCAAGTCTACAGTGGGCTGCTATGTCCGTGAAATGATGCAAGTGGATATCAAACCATCATTAGGAAAAAGGATCACTCGAGACACTCCGAATATATTAGCTGCCAAGAGTGCTAGACGGTGAATACAAAATTAAAAATAACATCATAATGTACCACGAACTCGATATAAAGTTATAATCATGGCGGATTGAATAAGCCAACTTCTTGGTGAGATGAATGAAACTTTCGATGCATTGAGGATAAACAAAACTGGGCACTGGAAGCAGTGCAATAACTTGGTCAATTCATTTGCCAGACTGAAGACATGAACGGCGTAAGGACAACGAAAACGACAAGGACAAAGCTTGAACTAAAATTTACCATAATTATCTCCTTACTGGACTTTTTAGGTACGTAGATTGTGCTCATCGAAAGAATTCGGAAACACTACCTATGAGGTAGTGTTGTCTTTCGGAGATTCGCATGTTGCTCTGTGCACCCTTTCGATCGCAAACAGCGATCACCAAATTGGCGGTCAGCCGTGGACGTTCTCAGACCAGCAGCTATGGGAATCAATGACATGTTCGCTTATCTACTGGTGAACACCTTATCCATAAAATGTAGCAAGCTTTTCAGCGACAGCATGCTGAAGTAGCGGACACGACATTTCAGTATAAACTGTTACTGTCTCCAGCCTCTGTATTTTAGCACAGGCATATGAACAGAACCTCTCGTCCACTTACTCTGTTGTTGGGCCCTGATTTCAATTCATGACGATGCATAAGAAATAAAACATCGGCCACCGGTCACCGAATTGATATTTCTCACCAAAATCGAACCTGTAGCATTAGGAGTGTGCATGGAAGCTCTTCGTCGAAGAGTCCACAGAAGAATCACAACTGTGATTCGTTGATAATTCTTTGTCAGTTGGGCTGAGCCAACCTATATATATATATATCCCTATATGAGAATACTGGGACTGATACACGCTGGGACATCAAATACGCAGGGGACTTTTCGCTTCTGAATGAACACCCAGGTATGCTGCAAATTATCCCTAACCGTTTTAACGACAGGACATCTGGTTGGGATGTAGTTTTTGCCTCTGAAGGGCAAAAGGGGACTGCAGAACTTCAATGGTTTGAGGCCAAATTATGTTAATGGAGGAAAAGCATCGGACAAGGTGGATAACTTCCGTTATTTGGACAGTTACATCTTACCAGGTGGTCGTACACCGAGAGTGGTTTATTCGTGCATACAGAAAGCTCGTTCGGCGTTTACCAATTCGAGACATCTGTGTCGCCATGACATCTACTTACCTATAAAAGTTCGTGTTTACAAAGAGGCACTAAGGTGGGCCTTACCACCCAGCAACTGTGGACAGACATGCGAAGACTATCGGTCATTGAACACCGGGTGATAAGTTCCGTTAGCAATCCTAAGGCTGGTCGTATGGTCTTGGGTAGCAGAATTCACTCGAATGGACAGGCACCAAATTTGAACAGATAAGGGCGATTGGGGCATGCATCATATATTATGTATACAGATCAACGCCCATGCTATACAGTGTTCCCCTCGGAGGGCGGTAATCCGACATTAAGTGACTAAAAGTTTTGAGAAGGTCAATCAATGTACTCTCCTGAATGAGCCGAGTTGGATTACCGGGATGGTGTCCAGGAGATACCAGGACGCGGTGGTTTTAGACTTCAGACGACGTGTCTAAATGCGGGACTTGGTGGGGTTCTTGCAGAAATCTTCACCTCTCCATATTCTTCAGACTGATGATCTCAGGATTTTTGCCTCACTATGGTTTGGCGCTGAGATGTGGCACCATTAACAAGACCGCGCTGGTGAAGGGTCAACATTTGCAAAAACAGCTAAATTGAACCGGAGTTGTTCAACTTCGCGCAGTTGTTACCATCATTAACATTACATTAATATGCAATGGTTTTTATCCCTACTCGAAAGAGAATAGAACAAGAAATAGTGGAAGATCAACTGCAAGGTAGTAATATAAACTTATTTAAAGTCAGTGCCACTACGGCCCACTAATACCTTACATCTAATATGAATCACTGAAAAAATCGTCCCATCATATTTCACTAACGCTATTCAAAAAGCTGCGGTAAAACATTCACGTCCTCCGTCCAACTTCCTTGCGCAAAGGTTGTTTCTGAGTCGTATGTCAATACCGACTCGACACGTGGTCGATAAGCGGATATCACGTCGATCCAAAAGATGCCTCGAACTGGTAGATGTCAATCAACTTATTTGTATACGTGACGACATTTCATCTGCCATATGGCGGCGAGATAAATAAATTTGTCTACTTCAGCTAATTCTTCGCCTGAAGGACTTCGAGCCAACCCAGACATATAGTAGCACTCTGCCCATTCAAGACGCAAGACACTACTGAACCGGAGCAACCTAACCCGGGAAATTGGAACGACATATGACCAAATATGGTCGCTTCAGAATACGTGTGGTGCTGGTCAAGACAGAGAACTGTCATCCCCTAATGAAGGAGGTTACTTGCTTGGGATAGCAACAAGTGGAACTTCGATGGGAAGGCGGAGTTCTCAAGTTTTGAAGTAACGGGCCAAAATGTCACCGGGGAGAAATGACTTTTTCTCCGAAGCACCATATACAAACAGATTTTAATTGGATACCAGTCGACAAATCACTACATCACACAATCACGCGCTCCGTTTCTCGCGCATTGATTAAGTTTCCAGGAGCTCATTACTCTCACGAGCATTCGCGAATCGAACTGCAACTTTGATTCCGTTTGCTAATTTCTCAAGTCTTCTTCTTCTGCTGCTCTATTTTTAACCGGAAGCCACATCTCCACCAAAGTTCACTTCTCCTACATTCACTTTTCATTCCTCTTTTGTTCTCAAAGCAAACGTCTGTTTTTCTCCATCAATCAGCCGCCACCTGTCGACTATGGAATCTTGACTTTTGTAATCGTGAATTGTAGCCCCGATTCCATCTTTTTACCATTACTATTGCGCTATTTATCGTCCCCCAGTGGTGCTGACTCCGCTTCTGATGTATTATCTTCAAGCATTGAACTGTCACATTACAATCTCGGGAGATTTCAACGTTATTAGCCGCGAACGGCTAGGACATTCCTGACACTTCGGTCATGGTGCACAAAGCCGAACAAGAGATCAACAATTTCCCACAACTATTTTACCTCTCCATAACCTAATCGACTTGGGATAGTGTCCATACTCGCCATCTTATCCTCGCTTCCACCTCATCTCTCTACTCAAATATTCCCATTATTCCTTTTCTTGGACCATTGTGCTATAACTTTCTCATTAATTTCACCAGCCACAGCCCTCTACCCTAACCGAAACACATTTTGAAGCTAGAGTTCAGTCAAATGGGGTGTTTTTCACAATTTCATACCTTCCCATCGGTAAGACGATTGGTGTTTTCGTACTTCTCCAACCTTATCGACATTATTCTTCAAGGGATGCCTTTCTATTTCACATTTTCCCAAATCGTGTTTCACTCCTGAGGCGCTCAGCGTTTCGCCACTGGCCTCGCTTACTCACTCCCGTCTCCCAACACGGTTTTAAGCGGGGTCGGTACAAGTGTCCGTTAGCCATATTAGACCCAAAGAACGTTTCGACCGCTGCAAAGCCAAACACCCACTCTCACACAAAACCAGTAATCTCACATAATTTTTATCCTTCCAATTTCCCTCCATTCTGTAATTCCTAAAGTGATCTTGCCTGCCAATCGCATGAGAAAGCTCAGGTTTTTACGTTCTGGTTTGCTCCATTTTCATTCTATTGAATTATCCTGCATCCCTAGCTTCTTCCCATCCCACTGTTTCTCATTTTTCTACCTTGTATTAGCGCTGCGTTCTCCAAACGTTTGCAAGCCACTCAAACCAGAGGAAGCTACATTCATCGTCTTCAAAATGTGTCCCTGAGTTGGCTTCCTTTCCTCGTTTTTGCTCCTCTTTCCCCCTTAGACTTTCAACTTTTTGATCCTTTGAAAACGTGATTTTCTCCACCCCTAAACGCTATGATCCTTATGAGCCCAACAGTTATCGCTCAATTTCCCCCATGCCTGCAATTTCGGAAATATCTGGAACTGTCATCTCCGATTAACTGTGTTCGCCTATTGAACGCGAAGGGCAACTGAGCGACCGCCAGTATGGATTCCGACCTCGTCGATCAACCGGTGATCTACCGACCTTCGTCTTACGCCTATAGTCGACTATGTTCAGAGACAACAGAGAAACGCATCTAGCTTCACTAGACAGATTTAAGGCTTTCGACCGAGTTTGGTATGAAGGTCTTCTGTCAAGTTTCGGGTTCTCGTCGGCGGTTGTGTCGTGGACAACGTTTTCTTAGTAAATGAATCATGTACGTTCGTGTTGATGAGACTCTTTCTCGACTACTTCTGTATATTCTGGTATTCCACAAGTTTCAGCCTTTGCGCCTACTCTCTTTCTACTAATTACATCCAATCCAAACCATCATTTTGCCGATGATCTCTCCATCGTTTTTCTGGTCGACTCATCATCACTGATCACTGCCTTTTCAACAGAGTTACACGTTTATATAAAAAGAGTGAATATCCAAGGGGAACAGGGAGTGGACCTACACGTGTGGAAAAAGATAAGACGCCGCTGTAGCCAGCAAGCGGAACACAGTCTAACTGTACAAACGCACATGTTTTCAATCATTCTAATTCGATAGAAAATGACAACACGATCGTCACTGTTCACGGTTCATTGCCATATCCTTACGTGTCTCCAGCCGGTTCTTTCGGACCCCAACTAAAAAGACCCATTGCCACGTGAACACTATTGAGCGTGTCACCAATGTATCTTTAAACTCCGATATAAAAGACATCCCTTGGGGCTCCAACAATAACGTCACATTCAAAGCTTTCAAAACCTATCTTCTTTCAGTCTTATTGAAACATCATTCAATCTCCACACATCTTTCTTTAGGCCGGTTTGACTTGGGTTCCACAGAATCTGATACTCTCCTCACTAGAATCTCATGTAAATTGTTAGGAACGTGAATAGATGATAAGTCCACTCAAGAATCACATGGTTCTTCGTCTGAGGATCTTCGTCGGTCAGGCAAGGCTAACCTTCAGAAAGAGGACACAAGGTCCAGAAGTACTGGTGTTTGTTCTCAATAATGTTTTGGATATGGATGGCTGAACAAAAGTAGCCAGGAAGCACACGACCGGTTTTGCGGTTATTGACACTCGTCAGGTATGCCTACCTAGTACACTTCTGTCCAATCACCCCATACTTGTTCATCCATCCTTATCTGATACGTCAACGGGACGGTGAGAATGGAAGCAACCATGACTCGAACAACGATCGATACTGCAAGTGATAGGCTGTCGTATGACATGAGAAACAGGGAGCGCTGAAGACTTCAGGGGGGTGAATGGCAAGACTATGAATGATACCAAAGAAGAACTCATAAACGAAAATAGCTAAGACGAGTTCAGCTGAACCTTAAAGACTAGCACGTCACCGTCCCGTTGACCCATCACGCCTTACAGATGTCACTGTACATGCATGAAACGCTCGTGTGTGCACACCGATGTATGAACACGTGGGTGCAAAAACTATCATGAGCACAGCCAATGACATATTGATGCAACATCACAAAGGAAATTCAATATATGCGTGCGCACGTGCAACGTAGCATTCAGTATCGGTTAATTCATATCTTGGCTTAGATTCCGGACTTATAGAAATACACGAAAAAAGGCATTGAAAAACCACTATTAACGGAGCGAATAGTGGACCTAATCACCCTAAGCGCAGCTGCTTTTAATCAAGTTTGACTAAGTTCGCTGAGTGTTGAATCTTAATTTGCGAGAAGACGAAATAACGGGGAGTGACATTCTCACGTTCTCCCTATCCCGAGCCCTAGTAAATAGTTAAAACGTCAGAAGAAACACCACTTCATCATTGCGAATTAAAATACTGATTCAAAGCTGGGCACTCACTGCGGTATTTCGACTTTGCAGTAGAAACCGACATGAGTCGACCAGAGAGTTATAGTCCGCCTCGAGTAAGGGTAACGCGTCTGCCATAGAATATTCGCTTGACGTAGTGACATTAACCGAACCGTGCTGATCTCCAGCACCCGCACTGGGTACACTCTTTACGTGTGTTGGTGATGGCGAAAGCAAGTCCGTTTCTTCTTCCGTTTGTGTATTTTCTCCCTGTAGAAAATGGTGGAAATGACAAATAAATGAAGAACGTGAAAAAGCAACATCGTACGAACAGTAAACGCGAGTAAATGGGAAATGTCTAAGCCAATCACAATAATAAACCAGTGTGTTTCATTCCACGACAGAACGGTGACAAATCGGCGCTATAGGTCACCCAATCGCAGATGTCTCTTCGCAACTGCAGAAAAGTAATGATGAAGAGTGTGGAACGCGAGAATTTAAAGTCCGTAGACCATAACGAGCCGAATGACAGCAATGCGACGACGTATTATCGAAAATAACGAGTTTCTAACTGAAAGAAAAAAGGTTTTCTGCTGATGGTAATAGTCACCCTGGCATTCCCGGATGAACGAGAAAGCCGTCGCCGAATAGCTATAAAATAAGTCTCCACTGGCAAGCGATGTGGACTGGAACCGTTGCACCGAATCTTTACTGCAAAATGTCCAAGTATACAGTTAGCTAAAAGGAGCCCCTTTCCAGTATACTATACTAATAACGTAAAAATCATAAAGGAATAGTTAGTTCACGAAGTACGAGGAAATCTGCCTGGATTGCCCAATGCAACCGAAATGTTCGTGATACCAAACGAAAGTGTTATATCACTGACATCATAACAACACAATACATATGAGGCACGGAGTATCCGCTTTTCCAACGCACTTCATATACCACCTAGGAAGATATATGAAACTAAATTCCCCGTTTAACCCGGAAGCAGACGGTTCTTGTTTGCGTTACTCATTTAGGAACCTGGGACGGGGAAACTGAGGAAAAAGCAAACCAATAAATCAAACCGAAAAAAATTGCGTTCTAGAATATCAAATACTCGGTCAGTCAGAAAATGCGAAAGTTGAGATGTGAGAACAACTGGATCGAAAAAATTAAGTGATTGAAAGGACTCGGAAGAAAATCGGAGATGAGAAGGAACCAATCAAGTAAACCGCTGACCAACAAAGTAAAACGCAGTTTAATTCCAAATTTAAATGGCTATTTGTTTGCAATGGGTGCCTAAAGTGGACGTTAGTCGGACGAAAAAATCAAACGGACAACAAGCAAACGATAATACATGGGCAACGATATATATTTTTCCACTTCAAGCGACCCGAGTGACTTACCGTCGCGACCTTGCGTTCTGGATCGGGGAATTGTGTGCGGGCATAACGAGTTAGCATGTTCATTAAAAATACTTGACCCCATTCGTCCACGTCCATCAACAGGGAACATAATTTCCGGTAATTTCTGCGGGGAAAAACAAGCAAGGTATACTGTTGCGATTAAACGCCCAGTGATTTTTGCTTCCAGTAAGCAAACTGAGAAACAAAGCAGTAAAGGCACCAGATAACAGAAGTCTGTACAAGGCATCTTCGATCGGATGGGAAAAGCGTCAAACATTGCTCCGAAAAGTTCGACTATTTAATGTAAATGGCAACCAAACATCATCCTTTCTGCGCACTTTTGCACGCGACCAGAAAGGCTGAAAGATGTGAAGAGAGCGTAAGACCATGAGTCGATATGGTGGTTGGTGCTCATAAGGATTGGTTACATAGTGCAAATGTTTTACAGCCTTTTTATTACATTCCCATGTCCAGTGGGAAGAACAATGATACGCTTACCGATGAATTAGTTCTAGGTGTTCGGGACAGACTTCCTCGAATGCTCGAACCGCACTTCCAACGACCAGCGTGGTCTTATCGGCCAGAAGTCTTTCAATGATTTCGATTAGTTGTACCTTTTCCCTTGGTTCCAAGCTTGATTAAAAGCAAAACAAAAGTGAAATAACAGGTCTGGAATTTCGAGGTTAATGAGTACGAAGTCATTTTTATCTTAGAGTAAATGAACCAGGGAATCGTAAAGCCGGCCGGAAGCTGAATTTACAGTTTAGAACCATGCAGAAATCGATTTGAAACGAGTGCGCGAAAAATACTGAAGTCTGGGGAAAAATTCGAGAAAACATCAAACTTATTCTGTTGAGGAGGAAAAAAAAGACTGGAGGCTCTTGGTGGACGACAATGAAATATATTTACACTTAAAATCAAACAAACTATGAACGACTAAATCATGTTCTACTAACCCTCTTGACAGTAACATAACCAGTGAATTAGGCGTCAATTTTCAGCGATCGTGCTTTCGAAGAAAAAATTGCAAATTCTTCAAAAGAAAACATTTTAGAAACGGTAACGGATAACGAGGAAGAGCAGTTGCACAAATGTGTAATACCTGTAAACTTTTAGAACTGCGTGTGCTGCCGTTTTACGCACATACGGTGACAAATCTTTGGATGCGTCATTGATAGCAAGCATCATGATGGGAACGAGCATAGGTATCCGGATGGAACAAAGAACACGCAGAGCTGAGGCACGGGTCAGTTGATTTGGATTCTACAAGCAGTGATTAAAGCCAAATAACTGACAACGAATCTGCCTACCTTTAAGGAACGTTGAAATGTAGAGACAGACAATAGAGCCGTATCTTGTTGTTCTTCAGCATAACGTGTAAGGTAGATGTATACCAGTTTCCGTATCTTTTGATCCGTGAGATAAAAAGGAATTAGGTGAGAATGATCATACCTCTGGATCTTTTGAGACCACGTTCTTAACCACAGCTGGGAACAGCTCAGCACAATCTCTACCACGAGCAACCATCTAAAGACGTCTGTATAAATCAAACGTTTGGTATAAACCTTGATAATACGCCTCATAGCGTCCAGTTTCATGGTGTCCCGGTTGGAATCCAGAAAAGTTTTCAGGCTGTCAAACCTGTTAAGGTATTGCATTAGAACAAATTTGTGTATGATAAAGGAGCAATATCACAAAGAAGTTACAACAGTGTGAAACTAAGCTGATTAAATGTGCTTTTCAAATTCGAGCGAACCTGCTGCAACTCCCAGGAGATTTTTCGCAAGTTCTTTGAACTAGTTTTAGATTAAAGTGAAGGTAAAAAAGTTGGTACAATTCTTATAAAAGAATATGATTGTTTGGTCATCTACTTTCACTTAGATTATCTCATCACTGGTAGATCCGTTTGAATTTACAACTGGTTCAAAATACTTCACTACTTTAAAAACGAAGCAACTGAAATTGAAAAGATAGAAAAAATTGTGACGCGTGACCTGAAATTTCCCTCCGTTTAGTTCTCCTGTTAGATAGTGATAGATGAAAGCTGTAAATATCTACCAAGTGGCTCATGGCATTTGATATTTGTTCTGAACCTTAATCGTACTTAGCTACCAGCCTCAATCATTAATATAACTCAAAGTGATTAATCAACAGCAACCAAAGAAATGTCAGTGAATATCTTGGCTATTCTGTATAATGGCGCACACTGTGAATGTCCCATTGCTTGTTCATCCGGGGTCTCGGGGAGCAAAAAGGTAGAGTTGGCAAACCAATGTGGCGAAAGCCCTGGAAAGTCTAATGGGTGTTTTGGGGATGAAGCTTTAATTCTGAACAACAGCACCGCTGGGTGGAAAAGTTTTATCGCAGAGCAATTTTCTACCACCTCTGAAACAGCCTGAATTTCATACACTTTGGTTGTCTTCTCATAAGATGTTTTTACAAGAATGCCGCTTGGCTTGTTACCGCAGCCCATCCATTAGAACTATTGCGCTTCTACGCCATTTTGAGCTTTACAGGCATGGTTTCGGGTTTCCCTTCCACTCCAATGGGCTTTAGTAGCTAAGTGAAATGCCTTCCCCCCGCCGCATGTCGAGCACAGAATAAAAGAGGTATCACGACTAAAATCTCATTTATAAGAGCGCGAGCAGTAATCCAAGATAAGCATATCACCTTAGTCCATGTTGACTCTGTGTGCGTGTGCGCAATAACGATGCCACCTCGACCGGTGATGAGACGTTTGCGATCTAAGCGCGAAACTCAGCGGTCAGAAGCGCATGAAGACCAGCAACCCGTGTTATGATCAACACATATTTCCAAAATCAATGATATATAAAAATACATGATATGGGTCTAACTATGAATAATTGGATGCTTACTACCTCGTTTGTCAAGTTAAAGCCATCTCAGCATAGAAAGTGAGGACCTATGAGAGAGCAGGAGAAACACTTACTGTCCTAGGTTATTATCATGGGGTTGAAGTTATTTTGCAAACAAAAGTCTTTATCTCAGACGAATTTATACCTCAGTCAAGGGTATTTGTTCCATAAATTAAAATTTCTACGTTTAAGATTTACTATGGGGATGGATGGCAAAATTTACAGTATAGGGAAAGAAAGTAAACATCAACGCGGATTTTGAACTCAAGGCCATACAAGCGCGTTTAAAAAACGTTATATTATTCCCATACAACATGATAAGGAGGTGAGAATAGTTTTTCTTCATGATAGCCATTTTAAAGTTCTTTCAATAAAAAACCATATGTTAGAAGCTACAATGAGAGCACGGGGACGATTTTGTTTTGTATAGTAGTTAATAAGTTTGGGGAACGGTTTTCGTTTCAGTACAACATGGGCATATTACAAATAACCGCTTTACCATGCCGCACACAAGGAGGAATGTATGTAATCTTTCATAGACTGGCTAGTGTGAAGCATGTATTTGATGTACAAGAAACAAGTGTGCACGCTGATCTTGGCTACAAGTTCAAGCTTGCATGACTGTGTGATCAATTAGTCTTTCCGTACGTTGTGGCTCACAGAAACGTGTTCTGAGAGGGGAATATTTTCGAATTTCGTTCTATCTGGAACAAAATTGCAGTTTTAATGTTGCCTCATGATGTGCGTTGTAACACAGTATGGAAAATTGCGTCCACGGATTTAAGTCAAAGTGCGGAATTTGTGGTAGGCACTTGGAAGATTATCCAAGACAGACACTTCAAAAACCGTCCTGGAAAAATGATGATAGCGCAGTGTAATGCGCCATGTAATGTTCTTCCTACGATCATGACAGCTAAAAAGGTGGAATTAATACTATTCCGTCCTATCCTCTCTCGTAACAGTGTGTTTAGAAACTTACTTAGTGTCCTCAAAAACGTATTGAATAACCTTACTTCTAGTATTACTTTCGATCTGAACTTTATTATTATTAATATTATTACTATTATTATTATTATGGAATACCGGATGGGCGAGTCTTGCGTCGCCACTTCGATGTATTAGAGGCTGAGTGATGTCGCAAAGGTTTAAACAGGACAAAGAGATTATTGGTTTTCGCTTAGGATGTTTTATAGGCAATAAGCAATAAGAGCTTCGTTTAAAGCTTTATAGACATCGTTAAATTATCATGCAACCCAAGCACTTTGGTTTATCCACGATTTGAGTTGTCCGTCTGAATATATGGTTGCTATATACTTGTCACGATTGTGCTAGCAGTGACAGTCGGTATCGCGTAGGTGGGTACGTGATACTCAGTTGCAACAATCTTCTGTACACTAATTTGAACGCTTAACAGGATGAATATTACGTCTGTGAATATCGTATAATCATTCGTTATACCAAAGAGAAGGGTATTTCGATTTGAATATCTGACAGCCGAACTATCCATTATGCATATTTCAGGGGTAATTTAATAAACTGTGAGGTATTTTGAGCACTTTTTCGACATTATTAAGGAGGAATCAATCACATTGAACAATAGACGTTTTGGCTTCTAAATTTGTTCGCTGGAGCAGGAACAATAATTGATCACAGCGACCCTGATTGTTATTGACGCCGAATAATTTGTGCAACAGTGATTCATGAAAAAAGTATTCAACCCGAATAACTTACTCGCTAAAATCAGCGGACAGAGCAATACCAGACTCGATATCTACGCCGAAGTCCATTTCCAAAGGTCGGCTTGATCTATTTCTATCATTTCTGCTTTGGGCAAAAGCACTAGACTGAAAACCTTCATCCATAATGCTGAAAAATAACCGAAAAAGAGAACGAGTAAACCCAGTCTATCACCAGAAATTTGTTGTGGGAAAACAATTATTCTGAGTTCTACCTAAGACTCAGGCAGACACGCATGCCACCGGCTCATCCCAACGTTGCGGGTAGCACGATCGCCACTGTTCACGGTTCACTGCCACACCCTTCAGTGTCTCCAGCCAGCAAGTCGACGAGTCTTTTGGACCGCAACCACGAAGACGAAGACGTGAGACACCTACTTTACCTAACTTCGCTGTACATTTTCTCACCCCACGTAGCCACGTCATCTGTTGGCCTCCACATGGCTTCTTCCATTCCTTAGGAGGAACACAAAATAGGGCACGATATGGTAGACGAGTGGTCGTCTTACGCAACACGTGACACAACCAGCACAGTCTACTAAGTTTCATACGCTGAAACAAGCTATTCTCGAAGTGGCAACTAATACAAGATTCCTGACGTCCACATTACT
>LUCM01002118.1:0-34036 GCA_008360955.1 Fasciolopsis buskii | reverse complement strand
AACCAACATACTGGTTGACTTCTATGCCACTTTTACCATTCACCTAACTGTAGGTCGTGACCCACTTGGTTCAGCCACAAATGTTCTTCACCTTAAGCAATCAGTCACAGTTGACACTATCTTATTTGTACACTATGAGATGAGCCATAGACTGGACTATGCACAGTGTTCCTTTCACATTTCTTTCTGGTCCTCAATGTTCTTCTCCGAGGAATCGCCAGTCGGTGATAGTCTGAAGGCCAGACCATTGGGACGGGAATTGTTTGAGTTGCATTCGTATTCACTCGAACACAGATTTACTACAATCTAATCGATGTTGTTAAACTTTACAATAAACAGATTGGTTTTATAGTCAAAAAGAGCTAAAAGCAACGGTTATAAATGGTGAGTTATGGTGTAAGGAAACACTACTTTACTTCCTGGTACTCAGCATGCAATATTATTGTATTGATGCACCAGACATGAACTTACTTCTTCTGAATATCAAGATCCAAGACACCCTTTTGCATTCTTTGGGTTTCTTTGGAACCACTCTTTCATTTGTTGAGTAATACAGCGACCAACTTTTTATTGCAGACACCTATCAAGTTTCTGGAGTGTTTTGATTTCAGTACGATTTCGAGCGCAGTGGTCATCTTGTCCGATTTTTCTGATCGAAATACTTTGCGGAAGTTGTTCGGAGTGATTGCCATCATTTGCGTGGTGTTCAGAAAGGCAGCTCACCCTTCCGAACGATGCAAATGGGAGCTATTACTTAGTTCAAGGATGTTCGTTCTGGAAACTTTGATGACCAAACGCACAAAGAACACTTGTGGCTTAAATCCGTTTGCTTCTGGGCACCTTGTTTTTGCATCCCCTATTTTATCAAGGTCACCCTCGAGGACTTGTACATGATTTCCCCAAATCACCATTAGAATTATCGCTTTGTTGCACATATAAATCCATCATGTTCAGTTCGAGCAGGACTTCCCTAGGAAAGCCATCGAAATGCGATAGAAATTCGCATTTTTTGTGGTATGTTGGTTACAGGGCTGAAAGATGGTCAAATTTTGGTAGTGTGATTACGGTCGCTCATCAGGTGTTGGGCATGGTAACCATCCCCCGGGGTCTGCTCTACTTGTACACTTCTCAGTTAGTTCGACTCAGCAGTATAATTTGAATGGACACTAGTTATTATGAGTCGCGAAAAACCTCTTAGCCAGTCGTGTGCGTTCGCGAAGACTTTATTTTTCAGTCTGCGCACATGACACTACTAATGACAATGACCATAACTTCATAACCATGCATCGGGCGTATCAAGGTGAGCCTTGATGTCTGGGTGAATAACTTCCGATGACTGTCAACATAAACTTATCTTTCCTACACAATTCTAATGTTCCAGAAGAGACCCCTTGTGCCCTCCTCGTGATTGCTGTTAAACAACAAACAGTTCCTTGACTTGCCTCGGCACTAGAAAAAGATGATAGATAGTCTAATATACTAAGGTAAGATCAGGTGGACATCGTAAGAGTGGCTGGCTTTGTGAACAACAGACGAAAACTCTAGTAGTGGAAGGCTGTAATGAAATTCAGTGTTGATGTGCAGCAAACTGGTGAGACTCGGCGCGGGTGTCACGATGATCGCTGTGGAGTGGAATAGCTGTGCGGTACAACCACAGTTACCCGGATAATGTTAAGGGCAAAAGTGATTAGAAGGTAATTACTCTGTGAAACGATCCAACCGATCATTTATTTCCACAAAGGTATGAACAATCCAGTTTTCTATATTACCAATTTCACATACTTCGTTTATTTGATTTCGTGCAGATGAAATCGATTTTACCTTTCTTCTTAGAAAATATTAAGGAAATTACAAAACCATTTTTGGCTAACAAATTGGCAGAGCTTTCCTGTGATCGCAACTAAAGGCAAGCTAACGGAACAAATGATTGGTTACTTTACTTTTGCTTCAGCTGGCTCCGCGAAGAGAATAAACCAATCTCATCATTGTATCTGATCGCAGCTGCCCACGTTTCCGGGTTAGCAACAATTTCCTTCCGATTATCAACCACGTTTAACTTCCACTGTCGCTGCTTGTCTCTGACACAATGGCGGAAGCGAGAGTCTTGAATGCTGTGGTGACTTCTATTTACTTGCCATTTAGTTGCAGGGCTCGACCAGCATGACTGTCTGTTATGACGAACATTTTGCTTTTGGGGGTGCTGATCTCAAGATCAGCCTCCGGTGCGCAATCTTTAAGCCGCTAAAAAAGCTTTTTGAAAAGTTCGCAAGTCCCCCCGTGAGATGAGGCTACGACCTGGTGCCAAAAGTGAACAGCCTTTTTCGTTTCCGTTCTGCATATCACGCGACACTGAGACCGAAGTATTTTCGGGCAACAGGGCCTACTGACAAGCCCGCTTGAAGTCAAATGGACGGCTGGGATACAGGGGGAAACCAACCATTCGCCCCAGCTCTGGAACAGAGAAAAGGTGGTCCGATGTTCGTGGCACGTTCAGCAGTGAACATCGGTGTTACTCGAAATGAAGACCAAAGTAGAGGCAGTTAGTCTACGAGTAAAGGACAATGGGCCAATGAGCCTTGATCTGAGCATGCCTATATAGAATATTTGATTATAATAAATAAACAGCGGTATTGATCAGACAGAGGACATTTAGTCGTTTTTGTTTGATTAAGCTGGATGGGACTGAACTGGAATCAAGACGACCGGCAGAAGGGGTACGATTTAGAGATTTCAATAACGAGATTCTAAAATCCCAACCGAGGGCCACTAAGTAGAACGAAATTTAAGGTTCGTAATGTAACAACACCCTGAAGAAACTTTGTCACCGGCTAGTCATCTATTGCACAATGCACAACCCCGTTGACAGCAAAGTTGAACGACACTGAAGATAACAATCATAGTTACCCAGATACTGGTGTCTCTGTGGTTTCCTCACACCGTTAGTGGGAAATCGCAGTAATAACGAGGTACTCCAACTAAATGGTTATTCTTCGATTTCCCAAATCAACCGAAATAAGGTATGAAGTGGCTCGGGGAACATCAAATCCACGTCTTGCAGATTTCCTACTAGATTCCGTCTTCACCTGTCGCACGTCCGGAATTCAAAAATGGACCACATTGACTTCTTACCCCTAGCGGCAATGGATAACAGCCGATACCATAGGAGGTGGCTGAATTCGGAATTACGGTTACCGGTCTATTTAATGGACGACGAAGCAGCTGGCTTAAATCTTCTACTCCTCCAATTGCTTTTATACCTTGTCGAGAATGGGTACACCAGCAGAATTGCATCAGAGAGACTGAACTGAATGCCGCCTATCGGATGCTTATCGTTTGAGATGAGAACGTTTTCCGAAGTGCCAAGCATAACAATCGATCTAGAACTCTTTGCACCTTGGTCGCTAATACTGGAATACAAAAGTCTCGTTTCGTGGTTCTTCTCTGATAAAAGCAAATAATAATTACGTGTCTTTCGCTAACTGCTAGATCAATAAACAATCGTCTGACATACAAACACACTCGGCGCTCCAAGCATGCATGAGCACGTGGATGATTTGGACTGGGTAACCAAACTTGTGTATGTTTCACAACAAAGACCGAGTAATTTTGTGGGTTCATGTTTAATTAATCGTCGACCAAGTCGGCCGAACAAGATTAGAAGCACCGTAATTGTCTCAGTAATGCACGAAACCCACGGGTTGATAGAACTGGGTATGCTCATAACAACAATTGTCTTACTGCGATTTCATTCGCGTGGATTCGTGAAATGATCCGTCTCACGTGGGCACGTATACGCGTACGTACCTCTGATTTGCACCGAGTTCTATGCCATTTTCTAGCAGATGCAAATTGAATAGATCTTATCAAACGGAGGTATGTTTATACTTAACTCCAAGTTTTTTATATACCCGAATTGACGAAAGCGGATAGAAGGTTTGAATAATGATATGTAACATATGCTTCCAAATATCTCGCCGTAGCATGTTTTCTTGCATTACTGGCGGTTACAATCCGCTTCTTCCCTCTTTTGTTAAAATGGATCAATAGGAATCACCGCTTCCGCAATTCCAAAATAGTAGGGGAACTAAGATTAGTTAGGAACAAATAAAAGCAATATGTAATCCCATTAAATATCTTCATAACTTCATCATAAACCCAAGCATTGTGCTGACTGTGGCGTACCTGAATTTGCAAAAAGCAATTAGGTATGTTTGGTGCTCCACTTATCTTCCGGCGGATAACGGAAGCTAACGGTGATCAGCGACCAACATTGGGAGTCCCGTAACTGACTGGGGACTATCAAGACTAAAAATGAGATTACTCAACGCCGTGGCCTCGAAACACGTGACAATTACCTCAAACGACCTACCACGAAGTTAATCACTTTCGGAAACTTCTGCACATGATACGATGTGGAAAATACACAAAATACCACAACGACTCTGGGTAAATAGCGACTATATTGGGCAAGTGACTGGTTATCACAAAAAGTGTCACGTAGAAAGGTGGTTGGTGTATGTTAACATTTCTGAGGCAAATGTTCATTTCGGGCTGCCCAAGGACCAAAGCACTAGTGGCATGATGGATTTGCATGCCTAAACGGGAATAAGGAACCTTCGGCAATCTTTTTTGGACGAGGGAGTATTCTTCCAAACAACATACCCCAACCAACAGTCTTTTAATTGGACGGAAATAGTTAACTGTCTCGTTAAAGTTTCAATCAACACTGTCCAATCCATACCTAGTAACGTCATCTGCAATGGTTTCTGCTCCTATACGAATCTGCAACGATAATTTTAGGACTGCGGATCAACTTTTTTGCCTACAGTTATGCTTGTAACTGCGTCGAAAGTACCAGGGTTCTCTCAATCCTCTCCCATTTAGGTGCAGAACATCTCCGTCCTGCTTCATTATTTCCACAGCCGACAGCCATTTACCGTTACACTGGCACCATTTCGTCCCTCGTCAGTTCGGTTTAGTCCAGTTTGCCTAACCATTCACCCGGAACCAACCTGCCATAATTATAGTTTCTACCTCATAGAATCATCTACTCAGACAGAAGAAGAACGAATAATAATACTATGTTGAAGGACTATTCAGAAGAATAAAGGTTTCATATCCAAGAACTTTACTGTTGTGTCAAACCATCACTTCGCGAGAACTTTGCACCTAAACGAGGTAGTCCGGTGATTAGAGATTTTATACTTTTTCCCGTTGTCTGATGTTTAGTTGTCTGTGTGTGTTTGTGAATGTGTGTACTTTGAACTGCGGGATGGGTGAGAGAATAGTTGTCCTTCACGTCATGCATCGCCTTGGTGGTGGGGGCAACTAGCGTGGTCACCACGTGTGCTTCTAAGAACCTGCTGCAAGTCTGCGGGGAATGGCTGAGTGCAAGTATATCGACTTGGATCTGCTATCGTTTTACTCTTCCACCTGTTCTCTCTACTCTTAGCATCTGTACTGTCCCCGTTGTTATTTTTGCCTACGTATCGCGTATACCTATACACCTTAACAAACGTGAGTTCTACTTCATTGGCCCTACGCACCCGTCAATTTTCTCCGTCTCTTATTAAAAGTTATCAAATTAATTTGTAGACCCCCCAAACTCGTATCCTCTTACAATGGCTCATCCAGATATCCATTCACTGAATTTATCATCTTCCAACGGATTTAAACCTCTCAGGTTACCACAAGAATACTCATTGACTACTCTTATCCTATACACTAAAGCCAAGAGAAGTGCAATTGCTCCTCTGTCACTATTTCCAGTGGTAAACATTTTCAGGTCCGTACCGGAGCATCGTTTCCTGTCTGGATAGATGCTTGAAAACCCCAGAAATTGCAATACTGCAAGCTAAAGAAGGCATATATATCCCACGTTTTCAAGCATTTAATATTCGGATTTGCTTGCTTTGAGGATTTTTTCGGTTGTGAGAGCTGAATATTTGTCTTTTGGGCACATAAAAAATTTACCTGAATTGAATAACTTCCTTTCGTGTAATTGTTGTATCCGAAACTCAGGAGTACGAATTGCCAGGTCACAATTCAAAATATATAGTTAATGCTGACCAGTTTTCATTTTGTCAAACAGCCCATTAACCCAATGATACATTGTTTTTAAAATTCCTGTTTCTGAAGCGCATAATTTGACGAAACTCGATGTGCTTATGATAACACCCGTCTCCGTGCTGGCGTCAGACTTGTTTTTCAACTAGGAACACGCACTGTCAAACAAAAACAAAATTTTACCCCAAATGTTTGCGTACTGAACAAAAATCAAAATAGTCAATGATACGCGGCTTCTCCGAAAATGACACATGAGGGTGTGTTGAAACTTGAAAAAAATTCAGCTGTGTACAAGAAATGCAGGTTATTCAACACATCCATGAACTGAGCCTTGTCTAAACGAAATCAGAAAAAGCAGCCTACTTCAAGTTTACAATTTGGCAATTCCGATGGCCAGCCAACTCCTTGGGACAGGATTTGAGTAAACAAGTGTAGTCGATACCAGTCGCTTCTAAGCATCGTTTATGCATGTAATTGTGACAGAACTCGTTACTAAGTAACCAGTTCTAGACAAATTGTTTGCAAATTCATTGCTTTCTAAAAATTACAAATTCGCATTTTACCTTTGATGCAGAAACAAGTTGGATGGCTTAAAATGCCAGAAAATAAGAAAAGGTATGTTTCTCCTTTAAAACTTTTGTGTTCATAGGGAAATTTATGACTCCATTTGAATTTAAATATTATACTCAAAGCAAAATAGTGTGTGCGGATGAGTGACTGGATGAATAAGCAATTGAGTGAGTTAATCTGTGAATTCGCTCGATGAACGGATGAGTGGGTTCTTTTGGTAAGTTCGTTTGGTGAGTGAGTGGTTGAGTGATTGAGTGAGTTCGTTTGGTAGGTGAAGGAGTTAGCGTGTCGACCAGTGCTTAAGCGACTAACAGATTTCCATGTGTTCCACTGAGACAACAGGGAGCCTGTGGAAAATTGTCAAGAGTAGTATCCTTCATCAACGCATGTAAAATAATTTGCTTGAAATATGAAAGGTCAGTCTGCTAATGGCGTGGCAATCCGAGTATGCTGACCTCATCATACCAAGATTTTGCTCACGGGATCATCGAAATCGGATGGTCTAGAATTCGTCAATAATGTGTTTAATGATTTCCTAAATGACAAGAAACATAAGGACACTGAGTAGTACTTTTCTAAACAAAAATAAAATTCATGTGATTTGACGAAGCTATACTGTTGGCATCCTCGAACAACAGAAAATGATCGAAAATCCTATCCAATGAAATAACAACGAAGCATGACAGTTTTATAGTTCTTCTGAGCACTCTCAAAACATGACATTGTTGCAATCAATGAGTTGTTTCTCTGGCTCGCTGTGATTCCATGGGCAGACATGCGGTGCATTCAAAGCCAATATGGTCAGAAAAACACAGATCCTCTTCTATCCATTGAATGATTTCTTTTGCCCAAAAGCCTATAAGAAGACCCCAACAGTTTTATATTAGCTCACGAGATGTATCCAAGCCCCTGTGGACAACGGGAACACCGATTTAGTTTCCACTGATTTCTACTGTTCCTGCTGAATCCTACAAAACTGTGAACACTTGAAATATTCGGAGGTACAAATTGAATGATTTCTTGTGTCGGACACAATTTGCCATGCTTCCAGAGTTGGATAGGAAAATATCTTGGGGCTTATTTGAATTGAGTACCCATTTTTGACAGCTTTTACAATGAGTCTGCCTCAGGTGCGTGTCAATTTGCCCACGAAGTTCCGCCAGAGGATCTTCGTGCCAAACTCAGCTAAAAATCTTGGAGATCTCTGACGAGATTGTGTTTATGGAGTGTAAATGACCAAGAGTACGAGGCCAGTGACACTGGAGCATAAAGTGACTTCCATGTTTGTGCTCGCTCAGCAGTCTCTGGCTTTTAAGAACGGAATGCAGTTGGTCAATAACAGTTTCAAGTACTTCTGCAATGGCAGGGGTGAGGGAAATCGGACGGCAGCTGTTTAAGGTCAGAACAGTGACCGCCTTTAGGAAAACATGGGAAGTCATGGCGCATTTCAATGGGTCGGAATGGTAGGAAGTATAAGAGAAAAACAAAAGATCCAACGTAAAAGAAGAACTAACGCAAGGATGATGGTTGATTTAGCGAGCGGACCAAGTGGTCTGCAGAAAGCAGCGCTTGACACATCATCCTGGAGTATATAAAAGGTAGAAAAAGAGGAGCAATGGAACAGAAAAAAATCCTGAGGTGGGAGATAGATGAACAATGTAGAAGTATAGTCGAACAGGAAAGCAAAAATCTCATCTCCGTTTCAGGTTTCACACACAAGATTACCAAACGAATTGAAGATAGGAGGGAAATTACAGCACATTATTTTGGCAGGAAAACAAAATGTTTGACTACCAGTTGCGGATGAGAGCAGACACTGCAGCAAGCGAACCTTTGTTTGGCTTTCTGTATAGCGGCTGAACACTCGTTCCTATTTTCCACGAAACTTGGTAGGAGGCGGGAGTGAATGAGTAGCACCAGAGGTAAAACGTTGCGCTCTTCAAGCGTATAGCGCTCTGAACTCTATCCGAGCAAACTTGCCGCTCTTGAAAGCCTGACTTCCTTCACTGATACTCCAGATGACCTGATCCAGTTTGACAAAAGAACCACGGTGGACGCTCGCACTTCCCTGATTCACCATCTTGGCAGGTCATTGAACAAATTCACGAAATATGTGTGACGCACTCCCTTGGATTTTTCCTATCTGGTTCTCCTCACGCCCTCTAGTCCCTTTCAAACTAGAAATACCTGATTGGCTCTTATCTCTGCTGGCATGACTGTTTGAACATTTCGCAAACAGAAGCAAAAGCAACTGAATGGGCTGGAAAATGTCGACATAGTTGACTTATTATTTAGTTCTTATTTGTTTCCCATGTGCATCCGTCACATTTCAACAGGTCCTCTTGAGACTTTATTAAAAAAATTGAAGACCTATGTTAACCAGCACGTGAAAATCAGAATTTCCCCAACTTCGCCGGTAACGTTTTTTTTATTTTTAGGACTTCTCTGTTCCTTCCTGGTGAAATTTCAACTTGCGTAACTGTTTTGAACATTTGTTCGCCCACTATTATTTACTTATCTGCAGAACCCTTCATTGGAGTAGATTCCGGGAAATAATTCTGAGTTATCATTTATAAAAACTCGTAATGGTAATCTCATCTCTGCAGATATGCGCACAAGTTTGAACGATTGTTGATATGCGTTGGTTGTGGCATTTCATCCACTTTTTGTCTATCGATTTCTCCTGGTTTTTAGTTCCCCTTCATACGTTACCAGCTTTTCTAAACAATGACAACAAAATGTTTCGCCAAATTCTGTCGACATTCGGTGACACCAGTATCAGGGCTCTGAAGGAATTACCGAATAACCTAAAGTGTATCTGTCTGGATGCGGATGGTTAGTCCCCAACGTTCTTTCGTACTCTGCCCGTCCGACGAGTGGTGAGCTGTGAAAATGTAACTTGTAACCTTCAGTTTCTTAGTTGCAAGAACTCTACTGTTCAGTACTTGGACCGAATTCTCACAAACCAGAGACACGTCTCATCATGTTTTTATGAATGATATCTTCTTTTCTTTGTAACTTGGATGTTTTCCAGTACCTGATAAGTGTATCAAGTGGAGAGTTTTGGGACTGTCAATGGAAAAATGCTTATTGCTATCAGAGAAGTTCCTTTGTAAAGTTAATCGATTATCATTTATTTGGGTATGAACCGGTCAGAAGACATTGGGACGTTAGAAACAATTACAAGAAACCCACTGGGGCTTCAAAATGACGGATGAACTGGAGCACGAGGACTCCTTATCTTTTCTCAACACCAAAAACGGCTGAAGTTTCTGCAAAATAATCAGTTTTTCGCAACAAGGGGTCCTGAAAGTATCCTAATTGAAATTTTTTCGTTAACTGAAAAAAGTTATGGTTCGAGCACTGTTCTTTCGAACGATAAATATTTGAACCTAAAGCATGCTTATACAAGAGGACAAAAAGCACGTACGCCATATTACGTAACAATTGATTTTCAGATGCGTTCATTCTTTTGCAGAAACAATTGAGAAACTAGATGCAAGTACTCATTCCTTGCTTTCCTAAAAAGGATATCCATATAACTTAGCCCTATAAGGGAGAGGTAGTAATGCAATCCATCACAAAAAGCATTAACAACACTTTACAAATAACGCTGCTGAAATGCCTCTTCATTGAATCATTTTGAACTTCCACATACTGGTGTTGAAAAGTAACTACTCCGCTGACTCTGAACCTCGTTGCATCTACCTCACCTCTGTGAGGAATAAGGAAAAAAAATTGGTAGGAATGACTGAGAAATGCTAACCAGAGTATCAAAGTCCATCCCAAAAATGTACATGAAGAAATGATACGGCCTAACTCAGTGGATATGGCTGCATCGCCCAGACCGACCTCAGCCATCGCACACCCCATGATCACAAGCTGGATCAGATCAACGCATCCTCTGTCTTACAGAAAAATCGCGACAAACTTGTCGATCGATCAGATCGAAGTTGCTCTTTATATCCGGAAGCGTATGAACTTCATCCTTGGTCTAACGTGGTTTTAACCAATCATACCCACACACTGGCATTCACATAGGCGTACACATATGCGCTTACATATTATATATCATAAAACTTGGTTGATCTCACTGACTAACTTCATTTCAAAGGAAGCAACATTCAGTATGAACGCTCAGCTCATCATTTAGTAGTCATGTAAGCTCTGTGCAGTTGTTTGCCAGTGATGGGAATTATTAGAAGTGCCTATCGAACGAACCCGAACTGGGAGCCTAACCCGGTGGAACTTTTGAGTCGACTGTCTCAGCCTCTATGCCAACCGCGAAGACGCTGACTGGGTTACCGGCTATCAGTACCACATGATAAAACATCCGGTACGATCGACTCCTAACCCGGCTGGGTTAACTTGATGCGTGACTCGTTTGCTTCGTAATTCTTTGCTCCGGGTTCTACTCCCAGCTCAGGTACTGTGAGTATACACTTCCGATGATTCCTAACTTGTCGTATGAAATATCTGCGCTACGTTACTACGGTTGTTTGAATTGCATCGTTGTAAAAAAGATTGTTTGATGTTCCAGGTACATGACAAATGAAAGCGCATATTGCAAGGGAATTCAACTCGATTGTGAATGACATAATATTAATAACACAGCGTTGTTAGTAGATGTAATGTGCCAACGTTTCGACTACCGTGGGTAGTCTTTCTCAAGGCAAGTTTTACACTAAAATGCAGATTTGTTCGAGGTCAATCCGAGAATAAAGCGCTTCGATTCATTGGACAGACTTTCAACCTCCTTGACCTCCTTTTTCTCAATAACTTCCAGGTTCCAAACAGGAGTCTGAATCCATGATTTTCACTTTAAAATGTTACGAGGCCGATTAACTAATGTCCCATTTTAACTAGGCAATAGTACACACATATTCGCAATATACAGTAAGCCACCGAATAATGTGAACCATAGGAGAGTAGAAGGAGATATCAGGAAATAAACTGTGTCAGAGATCCGGACACCATTAAGTACGTTAGCGGTCACGCGTTGTACAATTATGTGCTCGTTGAACAGCTTCGGTAGTGGGAGATTTATTTTATCAGCCATGTGGTTCACGCATCCAACTCGCCATCGAAAGATCCGGTTGGATGATTTACCTTCTGCATTCAGTTTCACAGACTATCTCATAATGCTTACAAAATGCGAATTAAATACTAATTGAACTGGAATGTTAAAGTGTAATGGATGCATACTACGCGACAGAGCAAGCATTAAGTTGCTGTCAAGCCCACCACTGCGGAGTTTGTAAAACCTTACTAGTCATTTTTGCATGACGTGATCGTGAGTTAGACTTGGCTTTCGAGAGACCGACAAACATGACACAGAACGAATAGTAGAGCACAGAGAAAAACGCTACTGAACAGAAAGGTCGATCACCGCCTGACCAGCAGAACAGTGGTCTAACATTTCACTTTCACAATTAACCGAACCAATGACTAATCGATTCTTTTGTACGCTCCAAAGTCCGTACGATCCCCATATAACTGAAACATTTCAGTTTAAGGACCAAAATGACCATTGAAAATAAATTCCTCGAGTGGCGCACAGGCTGGAGTTTTCAAATTTTGAGGTTGCACGAAATGAAAAAAAGTAAACGCGAGGGGCATTTTTACAATGAGTTTATGACCCAGCGGAACATACCTCCCGATTCCCGGTTCTTTTTATTTGGATTGTAATCTTTAGAGTTACTCTTATTGCGAAACAATTTATTACCCTCCTATTTCCTCTAGGAATAACATAAATTTCCCTATTCTCTCGTTCATCCTTACCTTGTGGTGGTGCTGAGTCATCACCTATCTGGCTTTTGGGGTCGAACGGGTAGAGCTTAGAAAGCGTTTCTTATTTGCTCATATTTTGAAAATTGATGAGAACGAAGTATATTATGTTCTTCCGGTAACATAGCGCATTCTTCTTCAACGACTCTGTTATTGCATAATTTCCCAAGGTTTAGAGGTGGATACATTTCTACACAAACTCCAAATGTCTGAAGCTGTTGTCCCATTGACGGAACTGCAAAATACTGAAATTGTTGCAAGAGTCATTACTTCGGGATAATTTACCAAACACGTTTGATTTCACTCTGATCAGTATCCTCAGTGCCAAATTTAAGCAAGTTGTTTTTCATCTCCCTGTTCGGGTTGACTATGGATATCTTCCTCATCTAATGTGTTTGTTTATTCCCCTACGCCTGACCCATGACCGAGTAACCGAAGCCTTCCGGTGTTCACCCTCATCGAGGAGTTTTTCGGACTGTTTGCTCAATTCCTACCTTTTCCACAATGATGCACGTGATTTTTCCATGCCCGGTGAATTAGGTGTTGCTTCGTCCATTCTAGGTGCAATAAAAATTTATTTGAATTGAAATGAAAAACGACTCACCGAGACGAGCAAACTCGTTTTCAGTTATTCACAATCGTACCCATAAACAAAGCCAAAATGATTTAGGGTAAATAAGGGTTGAGTGATAGATTCCAGTTCCACTGGTGAAATATTGGGCGAATGAGAACCACTGGGCCTGGCTAAACAATGGCTAAACACCTAAGTGATTCTACTCCCTCAGTGGTTTTTACTAAAGCATTCTAATCAGTCTATGGTCGGGGTAGGCTATGGACACTGTTGAAGTGCCTGATTCGGCCGATAGCTGAGGTTATAAGCGTCCGTTTGTGCGAATCCCAAAACGTGCACAAAACCGAGGCCCCTCTGATCCACTCGTTATCGCTACAATCTCTCGATTCATTACAGGTGTGGATCAAGTCGGTGGACTATTTGCTCTCATTCGAAAAGTTTCACATCGCTGGCATTTTCACCCACTATCGTACCCCTGCGCTCATGCATACAAGCAACACAGGACAGATTTCTGAACAATGGAATTGTGCTCCTTAATTCTATCCCAATTGTTGTAGTTCGTAATTAAGTTTTTGCATCAACATAATCACGAGTGATTTGAAAAAAGAGTTTATTCTTCATATTTTGTTCATTCTTAAATTGAAAAGACTTGAATGAAATTCAAACTACAGAATACATAATAGCCAACACGGCTAGATTGCTAATCAGAGATCCTTGACTATATGCATTATATATATATATATATACATAGTTACGCTCCGTAGCTGTCTCCAAATAATGACCGTCATTGACCCACACAATCATGAACTTCAAGGTGGAGTATTTGCTTCCTAAGAAACAGCAAACGAGTCGGCGCAGTTCAGAAGACAAAATTGACGCTCTCGGGAATCTTCTGTCTCCCAATGGACTGATAGTTTCAAAGTTAATCCCTCGAATTTTACTGAAAATTTTGACATATTAGCGTAGCTCTGGGATAAAATAAGCATTCGAACTTGAAGATTAAAATGACGGGGTATTAGGAAACTTGAAATTTGACCACTCGCCCTTTTTCACTTGTTATTGCAATCCTATATTAGGTAAGGTTGAGGGGCCGGTCAGGTAAACATCCAAATGCTTGACTACAGGCTAGCGACATATGTCACTATATGTGTCGAAGACGGGACCGGGATACCATGTGGTGTCAGAAGAAATCCGACATAGTACCCTGTTTCATATTGGACGCTCCGGGAGACGAAAACAGTGTGTGAAGCAGCGTGTGAAACTCCGAATCATTGGCTTAGCGACGTGACTGTTTCGATTTCTCGTCCCCAAAACGCCCACGAATAGGTGAATGATGAAGAACATTCACATATGAATCTATAATTCCTACGACTTCGGGGGGGGGGGGAGTTGGGAGTCATTGTGAGCAATCTCTTTTTTCTTTATCAACCAAAAACAATGAGATGAGTGAGGGAAGAGTGTTCACCGAGTAATTGCACGCAACATTTTGCGTTTTGATGGACTGGTTGCTGGCGCAAATCGTATCGCCTTCCGCGGACTCGTCCATGCCAGTTCATTTTAACAGTAAGTGGCTTGGAACCCGTTGAGACTGGGCAATTCAGCTAGCACTTACCATTTTCCCTCAGAACACGTAAGATACACTATTCAAATCCAGAACCGATCTCGGTAGACGATTAACATGACGTTTATACCATCTGCTCCAACGGATATAACTGAACAAGATTTGCCCCTTCTCAGCATGAACCAAGTGACGCTTATATTCTACACCATCATTCCCTCAGTAGGTGTTTTGTTCAACGTACTCACTGCGATTACGCTGATTTTTGTTCGCATCCCTTCTTCTCTTTCGAAAATGATTTTGTACTTTCAAACCATGTACGACACAGTCATCTGTGTCCTGTTTATTTTCACTGTACGTTTGGCCAACAGAACATGGAGCGGATATTCGATATGGTGTGTCGGATTTGACGGTGGACTATTCATAACATATGTCAGAATGTTGGTTGTGTGCAATTTCATCGCCTTGTCCCTGGACCGATTTTGGGCTGTGTTACATGCGCAAAGTTATAAGATCAATATGAAACGAAACCAGATTTTTTGCGCCTTGTTTCCCATTGCGTATGCTTCTTCGGCCACAGTGCCCGAATATTTCTCAATTAAGTTTGTGCATCATAAATGTATCAACATGAACGGTGGTTCACATTCTTATGTGGTGGAAATAGCCAAATTTGTGTTATATTTTGCTATCCCCGTGATCACCGTTATCACTTTGAACTTCTTGGTTATAAGAAAACTGCAAAAATTGACAATCACTTCAGCCGTTGACCGTAAATCAAAGTCTGTTTTATCAAACACTACAGATGGTAATATTAATGTCAAAACTAACTCTACTACCCATACCCATGCTAATACTACCAGCAGAGCAACGGAAAGTCATACCAAGTGTTGTGTACACTCAACGGATGGAGCGCTATTGCTCAGTACGTTGGGTTTCACCGCAGAACTCATTGTCATGGAGACCGTCTCGACTGTGGCTTTCTTTATGAACATCGCACATGCGTTAGACGTCAAACTTTGGGCTCGTTTCAGCATGATCGATGGGTTTGTCATCGTTTGTTGTTCAAGTTTGAATCCGTTGCTACAAATACTCACGATGAAAAAACTGCACGAAACCATCGGTGAACTGAGATTATGGTTGTTGACAAAGTGTTGTCATGTTCTTGGAAAATTTAAGAATCTCGTACACCAAATCGGGCAACGCGGTCCGGCCATCCGTTCACAGTGAGATATCAAATCCTTCCATGGCACTTACAGTTCACGTGCAAACTTTAAGACATGCGAAACGCCTATTTTGATTTATTTGTTGTTGTTTTTCATATAAGTAGACGAATGACAGTTATGAGTTTTGGGAATTATTATTAACTGATACATTACCAATTCATAAACAAAAGGTTTAATTCACACTGCTTATCTTCTCGAAATTTTACCAACAGATACACACGATAGTGGCAAAATGACGGTAACTTAAAGAACTAACAGTCATTTTGCAAACGCGTAACATGACTCGGCAAATGAGAACAATAACTGCTAGTTGGATAACTGTTCAAATACCACTCGTCATCACCAAAATAAAGTATTCATCAAGCTCGCATTGTTTTCAATTTCGTACCTATGTCGACTACGAAGTTAGATACGATGGGTAACAGTAAGTGCGAGTGACCACTTACTAACAAAGTCAGTCATATGACTGACTTAACACATATGTCTGTGAGGGAGTTTGCGAAATTTCGCGTTTAAAATTGATCGCATAGTAAAAATAAAATAACGGACTCATTGACGTTAAAAGGGAGAATGCAGAGCTGGGTAATTTATTTTACAGTGTGCACTAGAAGATGCCTAAACAAACGCATGAGATTTGAAGGGTGCTCAGGAAGCGACATTTTACGCGCCGTGAATACTTGTTCCCTACTTTGTTGTTTGTCGAGTGGAACGCACTTATTGGGTACACTAGCCTCGACAAGATATGAACACACGCCACGCTGGTAAATAGCTCAATTGCACATGTGATGGGTGTTGTTCAACCAAGTGATGGAACAAACAGCCGCCGATGTATGCAGTTGCGCGTGCGGTACGTGGCTACAGGGACTGGCATTTTCTTTTTTGATCGAAAGCACACCATCGGTTTGGGTGTGAGTAGGGTTTTCTTTACACACTACTGATTACTACTCAGTCGCGCACTTAAACCATGTTGATTGACTTTGAACAGAGGCTCTGGTCAGTGCGACGGAAGAAAAGGGTTTGACACAATGAAGAAATCGTTGGGCGAAGAATACTCATTTAATTCCAGGACAGACGAACATCATGAGCCAACCGTCTCAAGCACGGTGGTTGTTTTAGTCAAATTATTCATTGCTCTTGATAATCTACGTTGATAAACACTTAGCTTCCTTATGACCTTTGAAGGACTAGTAAAGAAATATGCAAACAATCCGTGTACCTTATTTTAGATGTATAAGGACAGCCTGTTCGAGGCATCATTATGGATAGGTGGAGTAATAAAATATTTTCTGCTTCTACCTTCACAATGAAACCGCTAGTGCAAATAAGGCGTTACTATTTAACCCCCCTCCCCAAAACAGCCGTTATTTGCGTTGTGGCAGATGTCAAATTTAAAGATTATATTATTCTTTACTCAGATCATTTCTGGGCCAAGCGGGAATACTGATGAAAACTCGACAGCCTCGGTGCTCCATCAAGCTGAAATGGTGTACGATTGCATTCATCATTTTTTAATGGTGACACTCATTGCAAAAGAAACTGTACCAACATCTGCAATTAGGTTGAACTGCTCATGGAGTCAAGGAAAAGAATGGTCTAATAAGTGCCTTCCATGCAGACCGAATCATAGGATCACCTATAGATTAAAACTACGATGCTTATCTAACACAACTGGCCGATTGTACCGTACCAAGTAGGCTTGATTTTTGTAATTCGCTCCACCGCGAAGACGTAATACGAATTCTTCCGAGAAGAGAATATCTTCACGCAACTTAGGTTGCGTTTCGATTGACTCAACTAACCACTTGCTACGCGACGTACTTTGTTCTCCATCTTCGTCTTCCAATGCAATACCTTGATGGAATTTAAAAGGCTGAAATTTTAGTCGATGTAACATATACCTTGTAGAAGAAGTACTCCTAAAATTCTGCTGTACCTACTTCTTAGTGGAAATTTGCGGGTCTGATTGAGAAAACCTTCGCAAGTCGACTTCGACCTTTTTTAGCTTTCATCGGTCTGCCGATTACTGAACAGGGCACACAATGTGCGGAACTCATCTCCATGATTTTGACCTTCAGTCATCTCACAATGGACGGTGCAGGTCTCTTTTCCTCAGGATGTGACCATTTGCGTCCATCGTACGTAGCTGACACTGCAACCAGTCGCGCACAACAAAACCAATTTAGCTTGGTCATTCATTGCTAGGTCTATGGCAAAGACGGTCTGGAAATGAAATGACCGATTGGAATGCCGTGAGAAACGTTGAGAACACGGATAGTTCTTACGTCCCATTCCTCTAGCATTCCGAACTTTGAATGGGCTGCGCAAATTTTGTGTCCTGTTTTCACCCGGAGTTGGCCGAGGCTCTCCACTCATGGGCCCACCTTATGGTTGTGGTGTTCAAGGCTCAACCTAGCTCATCTACATGACCAAGTGAAAATTGACCTCATCGTGCGTGAATGAGCCCCGACTCAGGCGTTGTCAACTCAATTGGGCATCGTTGAGCTTGCATATGACGGCAGTCGTGACTGAACGGGGCTTGTCGAGTCCGCATGCTACAAGCTAGCAATTTTAGCGTCTGTGACTGGGTACTTTGGCGTGATAAATTAGGCGTTTTTGTTTTCCTCCAGTTTCAGACCGTTTCGCTTGTCATGGTGCACCCTGTAGACTATTCAGAGGTGTGCTTGTGTTTACGCTGGAAAAAGGTGCGTCCGCCGGAGGGTGAGGCTGCGAACTGGCGTCAAAACTGCGAAGCCCCTTTGTTTCGATTTGATGGGTCATGTAACAATGAGGGCGGATCATGTCTGACAAAAGGGACTGCCTGATTGGCCTGGGTGGACTCAGGTGAATGATGCACACGTCAAAGGCAGGGCCAGTTGCAAGCCAAGAACCACGGTGAGGAATCAGCAGCTAGAGTGGATCATGCCAATATGCGACTGATTAGTCTTGGCTTGAAAATTCTCACTGAGTACAATAGAAAAACAAGTTGGTGAAAAATCCTGATTTCGGTGGTTCTTACTAACACCGTTATATCGCAATACATTAGGAAGTGTGTTAGGAGGGATGGACTAGTGAGATAAAAATATCGTTGGGAGGAGATTGGTGATGTTCCCTAACCGGAAGAGTGATTAACGTATTTCTAAGTATTTTATGGTCATAGGTTTGCTATGGAGCGGAGGGTGGGCCAGAGGAGCTGAAGGGCAACCGCAAATTGTCTTTGAGCTCACAATGGAGGACTATGAGAACGGATCGCGATGGCTTCCGCTGTGTTGAGGACACGGCACACTGTCAACGTAGACCGTTGACCTCTGAACTTATGCAGGGCCCGGAAAGTTAAAATTCTTATCATATGGTGATGTAATGACATACGAATCACTGAAAACGAGCTTATCCGTCAACTTGAGTTCCCTCCAATTAGACTTCGGCAATGTAGCCAGGTGCTCATGGGCTAGACTGATTTGCCCTTACCTATCTACTGATAAGTATACAAGTAATCAAGTACGAAGTTCAGCTTAAATGACTACGCCTTCAGCATTTCGAAACGCTTGGTACAAGGAGTTCGTCCACATAGAAGTAGCAATTTCTGTCAGCGTTAACTACCATCCTATAATCTAAGTCAGATGGCTAACGGATACTGATGAGGCGTTTAGCGAGAATTTTTTGCAATACCAACAAATTTCTACACCAAGGAGCGATACGCGCCATGCACTGGGACGGCGATACTTCAAGGGGTTGCGTGACGAACCTAAAGAATACAGAAAAACCAGTGTTAGCCAAAGGGTAGCAGGCGTAGCAGCCAGAGTCAACGCTTACACGAACAAACCAGTAAGGTGGAGGTTACAAATGCTGGCCCATAATGAACGGTAATTAGCTCTTGGATTACGCCTCAGTTGGAAATATATGGGGCTGTTTGAAACAGTCGGGACGGAAGACCGCATGGAAACTAGAATGGACATAAAGAAAATTATGGAACAAACCCAATGAAATAAATTAATGGTAAACATAACAGCCAAGCTGCTTGCGAGCATTATCGTCCGCCGATCATCCGATGCTTGCAAAATATTTTCGTCCCCGGGTTGCTTGGACAATAGCTTACCTTGGCGTAACTTCCTACAGTTCTCTGAAACTTCTTTCACCGAAGGGTGCAACAGGAAACTTCAGTCCAGATTTCTACTCTCGGCATGCGAACAGCCGAAGTTTATGTCGTACTTGCGTCCATCTCTCACCCGTGCTCACTACAACAGGTGGTGTTCGTCAGGGTTGCGCCCTCTCAAGTTTGCTTTTTAACTTTGTCATTCCAATGTTTATGGGGCTAACCGTATCCGCGTGTGAGAATAGCTGGATTAGTATTCGCTCAGACAGGAAGCTGTCTTAGTTAGAATATACGGGCAACGTTGTGCCACTGACTAAGGACTCTAGTACGTTTCGAGTTTTATTCGATTATCTGCACGATAGTTTAGGCATGTTCTGGATGCCTTTTGAACCTTCGACGTGTGAAATGCTGTTGTAGGACTGCAATGGCTCAAATCAGAACCTCGTTCTTACAGGAGAAAATCTGGGTGAGTTGGATAAATTCAGCTGCTTGAACGGTTCCATTCCACCGGGTGATCTTATATTAAATAAATTGTCTCCGCGTATGCAAAAGCCTCGATTAGTATTCACTAATTTGAGGTATCTATGGTATGGGTAAGACATTAGGTTATCAATCCAGGGTTGACGTTACGCCGTTAAGAGCAGATTTGCAAAGCATTTCAGTGTTTGAACACTTGTTTTTTTATCATGTTTGTAGACCATAGTAAGAGTTTTGTGAGTAACTTAGATTTTAGCTGTGAGCTACAGGGTCCTAGTCTTTGGAATAGGCACCGAATCACAGGGTGACTGCCATGTTCCACGCTGTTCTGCGAGGCAGGTAATATTTGGAGAATGGATCGAGGTGACTTGAAAATCACGTAGCAGGAAAGTATGAAAACTTTAACCGCTGGAGTGGCCCATTTGGACGCACTTAGACTACCTTGATGGCATTTACGAGATTTCCTCAAAATGCAGTTAGAGACAGTGCGTGTCATGTCTTAAGGCCATAGTTAGCAACGTTTATGACTGCGAAATCTCTCTTTTGTTATACCCTGTCAACAACGTTTTGCAGTCGATCGTTTTCGTTGTTGCTCCTATTTCACTATTCCTTTTTATTCTTAGATATACTGTCAACGGTAGCAAGCATAATCAGAGTATGTTGGTGCACTATTAGTGGTTGTACAAACTGAACTGACCTGCACCGGACGCAGGATCCTTTGTGATTACTCAGCTGTTTCCCCTTAGAAACTCGTTGACCAACCATGTGCAACACTTTCCTTCTTGCTGTGAAAAGACATATTTGGAAACAACTAAGGAGCAGTTCCGTGTCGGTAAAGCGGTGAAACGGACGTTCATGTGAGTTTGAGGCAAGTAAAATGAAGCACCGAAGCAACTATCAAACGAAATGATCGCCTAACGGTTACCCTATCCAGTTCAACCGGAACAGCTTACGCCATGCGCAGATAACCGAAATAACTTGTTCGATGGATAATAGCTGATTTGTCAAGTATTGCGCAGACGCACTGGCTATCAAAGCCCCTGAATTCATGGAAGTGATGCAGGTGGTTTCCATACACCGAACTGCAGCATGCAACCTGGCCGAAAAACTGTGGAGACGTTCCCCACCTCTCACGCACGAGGATGAAACTACTCCATAAAGAAAGCCTAACAGTTCTTGGAAAACGCTGATGACATCGTAGTGGAAGAACAAAAAATCAAGGCATCGTCCCGTATCACCGAATCCTCGGTTGCTGCTTAATCTATGGAGTGAAACACAGGAAGAACCGCTCCGAGGTCAGCATGCTGAAGATCTCATGGATGCGAAAACTATTTGTGAAGCGACGAACTTTTGTCTGCGCACATGTTTCACCATTGTTCGCTATATTCATCAACAAGCAAAACGAGCCACACCTCAGCACTGACATGCCAACTTCAACTGATGGTGATTCGTTTGCTGTGCCCAATAAAAACGGAATGTGGAAACAAATTAGCGTTTGTTTATCTGAGCCTTATTAGAGACAAGAAACTTATATGTATACAGAAATAATTTTAATGCACTAGAAAAATGTTACATCTCTGAGCGGGTCAACCAGGCTTCATATCCTAGGGACCTTGTATTTGGAACAGAATTAAGCGAAGACAGGTCGCAGCTTCTCGGTCAAAAGCTCCATTTTCACAAATTCGATCATTTAGCAATTCTTCCGCATCGGATGGAAATGTCCAGAGATTTGAAAGCTCGGTCGAGAATCATTCAGCCACTAATTACAAACGACGGAATTCTCGTTTCTTGTTTTGCCGAAGTGCAAAGATTTGTGTGACTTCCTTTTGTCCAAATTTACCAACGACGAGTTTGATTCCCAAAACTCAGAAACTCACTGACAAATAGTCAGTTTGCCCATTGTTTCTAACGGTGTACGAATCCATTTCAGTGTTTCGGTGTTATTAATTTCCCTCTGATATTTTGAATTTTACAGTTATCGAGTCCTGGTTCTAAATCTGAACTTAGCAAGTTACTCTGGGTCCTAACAAGGGATAACTTTTCAAAACATTTGCAAATGCTCGGCCGCTTGTTGACAATTCAGAATGTCAACCGTTGTCGATTTGCAAACTTGGACAGTTTCAGGTTTGACCAGCAATCATCCTTACTTCTAGATTACCGTATGCATTCGACATTTTGTTTACCATAATTCCCCACCTCCTAATCACTGTATTCTCAATTTATTTGAGAAATATTATTGATCTTAGCTCCAACCGATGGTCTTCATAATGTAGCCGGTTGGTGAGCTTGGCGTTTGTGTCGTTAACATTTTGCAGACAGTCGAGGGAGCATTGTCGGCGGAAATTCGCGGATTCAAGTGACAAGCCTGAGATTATGCAACTTATTAAACAAGAAGGAGTACAATCGACTACACCAGTGCATTGGCCTTGTCACCCCTAGCTGGGATGAGACGTTTGCAACCTGAATTCTAGGGTCGGTCGCTGATGCCCTGGGAGACTCACCTTTACTTTTTACTCCAATTCTAACCACGCAATGATACGTACTGACGCCATGTTATTCCTTGTGTTGCAATTAAACAACAGATTATGCATACAACACAGTTACCTTCTAAACAGAGATTTGTATGGTTTTCTGTTCGAAAACAAGACGCAGGACAAGATACAGGCAAAGATGCTGTTCATATTGAGTGGATCAAAGTTTGTCTCGTATGCGGAGGTAATAGTCACTAATTGCTTTAAACGTCCGAAACCTCGGTGAATTTGTGGTCACATCTTGAGATTGAGGCAATACTTTGGGATGGTCACTCACCGGCTTTGGAAGTTTCCACTAATGTGTTTAACGAAGTAAGGCTATAAACCTGTATTTTCAGGAGACTTCATTTAGATGATACTTGCATGTCAGTGTTGTTTTCATAGGTTTGGCTAAAACTTTTCACTATATTTTACCGCTGACTTGTGGAGGATTATAGTTTGGTCGAGACTGTCCCTGTGATGGGCCGTGCTAGACTAATCGCATTCTGCACATGGCTAGGATGCACTTCGGTCATGTCAGACACTAAGCAAGTACACAAGGCAAGACGAGATGGAAACAAAGTTATCCTATTGGCTACCAGTCGGCAACTAAAACAGTGGCATGATCAGAAGAAAAGAGAGTCGATATTCAAACTGACGTCATATCGTGAACTGTACCAATCAGGATAAGCGGTCCAAATTCAATAACAAAACGACATGAAACGTATCAAACATGAAGGATCAATCAAGGCGTGATTTGAGCGATTGATGAAATACTGGCAGTCACATTAGTGCAAATATATACGCAAAACAGGCTTTGTTCTCATATATATGGAATCGGTTTGTTTTGGTTGTTATCATTTGAGTCAGTCGGGATGTAAGATGCCTGTCTAGAGACAAAACTGAGTGACTGGAGAGCAGACATCGGAACAGTAAATGAGTATTACATAACATGACTTTTCTCAGCATATTATCATAGCCATGACAGAAGGATCACTTTTCGGATATGAGTTGTTGTTTAGTCACGTACAGTAACTGACTATTCACACAGTAGTGAAACTTAGCTCCTCAATGAAAACCCGCAGACACATGTTGTCTTCGCTAGCGGCATTTAGTAAATCGCAAGATGTGCCGTTAAGTGTTTTTTACCACCGAGTTTGTCTCTACCAAAAGGTGTTGTTTATCCGTTAAAGGATATGTGGTTAATACGCAGACAGGATACAACTTGCAAGAATGCGCTTTTGTACAACCATTCCAAGTGTGGACGAATTTGGGTGTAGACATCATCTCCGAATGACGAAAGGAGTGTATCGAAAAATCGATGCGCCATCTATTGGTTTTAAATTGTGGATGGTATAAAAATAATAACACAGCGTTGTTGTTAGATGTAATACGCCAACGTTTCAACTAGCGTGAGTAGTCTCCCTCAGGGCAAGTTTTACGATCAATCGTTTGATTATTATTAACATTTTATCATTCACAATAAATATCCTTTTAGATTGAATGTTTTCATGAAATAATTCACCATGTGATATCATCACTCAACTCACCATAAAGAAACCACGGAAGCACTGTACAGCTGTTTCATCCTTGTTAGGAATCATCTTTTTGGTAAGTTGGGTGAGGATATCACATGGTGAATTTTTTCATGACAATAAATATCATCTCAATCCATATTAACAGTGTAAAAGGAAGTTACAACACCAATAAAGCGCTTGTGCTTAGACACCAACAAAATCATCCTACTAGAATTATGAAAATGAGTATCCATATACTGAGCATGATGTTCACAGTAGGCGGTCAGCTAGTCATAGATGATCATGTATCTAGCCTCTACTCAAGAGACCAAAAACACCCTAGCGCAATAGATCGGACCCAAGTAGCCCATAGTCCAGCCCTGGAGGAGCCAACTTCGGGACGATCTGCTGCTGCGGAAATTTCCAGGCACTCATATAACTTAGTGAACTTCAGTAAAACATGATTTCGTTCATTTTTGGTGATAGAAACGTTTGCAGCAATGATGACTCCATTTTTTGGTATACTTCCCGTGATTATCAGGTTGCTTTTGTTAGGAGTTCCAGAGAAATTGACATTTTCTGCCTATTGATGACATTTTGTTTTGGAATGACACATACCGGTCTTTGGGACGGATTACGACCAAATCTGAAACTTCCTTATCTGAATTAGTAGATCAGAATATTTTTTTCATTTTCACCTCCAGTTCTACAGTACGGTGTTTTTCATTGCTATTTTTGTCTTTCAGTAACGGTGCTCATCTGAAACTCCGTAACTTTGAAGAAACAGCCTGAAAAATTGGGAAAATCTGGTAGGCAAGTATTATCAAGTGTCCTTGATCCGATCATACAAATTAAAATAATTGTTTGACGGAGCTGTAAGCTAACTGAAACAAATACTCATTTATTTCCATATCCGACGAGCTGAACATTTCTTGGCTTCTAACTGGGCAAACGAGGCAAATATGTCCACGATCTCTTGAAATTCGACGTTACCAATAGAAATTAAGAGCTGGTTTACGTGGCCCATTGTAGCCATTTATATGGTGCTCATGCATTTACACAAAGCATGGACTTGTAAATACATCTAAAAAGTTATTGGAAAGCAAATTTGATGTGTTACTTCTAAACGCCAAATTCAGAAATACAGCCGTTTATAAGAAACTTGGTTTGGTCAGGTATGTATATGGATCTATGAATTTTATTGCATTCATTTGCAACAATTACGTTATGCACAAATATTCCGCATTTATTTTCCAAATTTTAGGGACACATTGGCGCAAGTCTCTAGATAATTTATCCAGCAATGTGTAACTCGATTTATAAGAAAATTTTCAACAGAGAACTTTTTTGTACTCCTTGGTTGCTTTTTATTTCTTACTGTCATTCACTTTCACCTTTGCCTTTTGAGCCGTTCCATAAAAAAATTGAAACTTTTCTTATCCATGATAAGAGCGGTGTAAGTTTAAGTGTGGGAACGGCGCAAAGGGAAAAGATAGCCCAGTATGGGCGGAGGGGTTCTCTTTCCGATTTCAGTTTTAATGCCAGGAAGACCGAGTTTGATTTCGAACAGTATTCATTGACGAGAAACCGACAGGAGTAAAATCTTTGAAGAACCGCGGACGAATCGTCCGCCTTTTCCGTTTTGATATTAGTGTCACGACCGACAGAATTTATCTACCACATCACCAGCTAGAGATTTAGGTTGAAATACGGCCTTATCTGACATTTGGAAATATTCTGCTCTAGAGGTTTTCAATGAGTACGTGCAAATTAACTAGTGTTAAAACTATTAAAAATTTGCGTTTTTTTATATGCTTCAAGTACTTCGCATTCACAAAACGTGTTGAAAAAGGCACATTTACAAAGCAACATTTTAGAACTTTTTGGGTACCATTTGTTAGCCTATGTGCTCTATGGATACTGCGTTCGAAGCATGGGACATGTACTAGGCGGCTTCTGAAAGATGAATTCAATGTTATCAAATATATGCTAATGAAATTAAGGCAAGGATTTTTTGTAGTATTAAATACTAATCGGAAGCTTTCTGCTAAACCAGGCAGAATCCTAGGACTAATCAAATTGAAAAAAACGAAAAATGTGGCCAGTTGCTTACGATGATTGAAGGATAGCTCGCTTTAAATCCCAAAGTCTAAAGTCCTGAACCCCGTGTCACGGGTTCTGTGTCTTGTCGGTCGTCCGGAATTTCGGATTCAATGCATCACTAAGCAAGCTTATAGATGATCCAGAATATCGTAAGATTGCAGTTGATAAAATATGGGGGATGGGAGGTACGCTCAAAAGTTGCGTAAAATTGACAAAAGTGGCATGTTTGACCATTTCTTCATGGGAGCTTGTCAATGAATCTGGGGCACAGTAGGTCATTTCATGTACAGCATGCCTAACAGGCAACCTTGCTGGCAAGGGAAGCAATATTTTATTTCATTTATTTCAAAATAGCAATCTTCAATATGTGCCGAAAGATTTCAGTCAAGCTAGGAGGTCTACGGCTGTCGGGATTTTATCGCATCTCCCTTCTAGAAACTGAGCTACTGCTCACTTTCTGGCATGCCGTCGATAAAATGCGAGAGTCGAAGCGATTCTAGAAAAGTATCATGCATTTTCCTGTCAGCGTGGCACATGCCTCTTAAAGAGTTTGTCGAGGGATCCATTGTGAACTGTTGACTAGACATTGGTAATTTGTTTAAGTCATTTTTTGACCAATTATTATGTAAAGTCACCGCAAGCAGTTTATTAGCAAGGATCACAGATAATTACAAGTGGGGAAATAGTTCTTCCAGCAGAGAAATTAATTGTTAGTACCATTACACCGAAAGAATTTAAGCAAGCGTTGTAAAAAAAAATACAACGAAAGCACTGTACGTGGTTGTTTAGTGGTGAACATGCCTATGTTTTGGCTTTCATTACGAATCCAAAGAGTAAGACTGTAAAATGGAACCCAAATAATTTTATCAGGGCGGGGCATTAGCCAAATCAAAATTATGGCCAAACGGATGCGTTAGACAACCGGCGGCAAATGTTTGGAAAATCCACTATCAAAAACAACAAATGCTTCTATATTTTTCAACATCGCGGTATCGTTTACTTTCACAAATGAGTATAAGCAAGCTACAAAAAACGTCACTCGAAAACCGAAGTTAACACTAGCTTCCACGCTTTATGTGATGACCCTTAGTTATCAAGTACCTGAGAGGGGTTTGTTTCTGGGGTTCGATCTTTCAGAAGAAGCGTAAATAACAATGTTCGTGGCTGGTTTTGAACAGAACTTTGAAGAACATGAAAAAGTCTAAACGGGATCTAGTTGGAGTCGTTCTACTTTAGCCAGCATAACTCTTGTCATTACCGCGACATTAAGTCCTTTTTGATGCCAAGAAGAGAATCTTAACCGGAATTAAGTTTCGCTAAATGAACTTTTATCAGCCTTGCTTTTGCGGCCAATTAGAGGCAAATGGTGTTTGACAATTGTATTCTTCGTCGGGTTTTACTACCCCACAAAACTAATCAGATTTGCTCGTTTACCAGTATATCCATCCTCTTCAAATGATTATGCACAGTGCTGCGGTCATTCGAGTCATTACCCAGTCATATGAAGGAAGAGGCCTACGGCTGAGGTCATTTTCTAAATAAATCGATCGAACAAAATGTACATCATGACCCCAAAAACGTTTCCCTTTTTCCATCTTAATTATTATAACTAGTGTACAGTGGTCACCACAATTGCTCTGGCACTGTTTATTAGCAGTGATTACTCGAGAGCGCTCTTCCGTCCCAAGCAGCTGACAAGTAGTTCAGTTATAAATGCCTAATAATCAACTATTTGTGCTTAGCATAATGCACGTAAAAAATATCCATGACCGTACTAAGAAATTTTAAAAGGAAATCTTATCTGTATGTGAATAAACCTGCGGAATTGAACTAGCCAGCATTTAATGAATAATCATTTTCTGTTTGCCATTTCCGCACAAGCCGATGGCTTGGTGACTCTGCAGTCCATCTCCCACAGTTGTTTCAGTGAAGCCGTTGGTAATGTATGATTGGTGTGAAAATCGACCGGAAACTACGTTCTTGCCACCGGTCCTGTATATATTTTGTTAGTCACTTCATGCTCACCACATTGGTTCCAACTATTCAACAGTTGAATAGAGAGAGTCCGAGTAACGTTTGCAGGTGATTTTGCAGAGCACCTGTTCTCGTTAGTGGGGATGCTTCTTCAAATTGGTAAAAAATGAACGTAACCGTGATGCCTTTTGAAGAATGGGCTGTTGACCTCTGTAAATCCAAGTGATAAGAAACAGCCTTTTTTGGGCATTCGATTTGTGGCTGGCACCCATAACAGATTCTAGCATGCAATGATCATTTTGTTTCTTATTTTTTATGATGAATCCAACTCGCACATTCCGATCTGCTTTGCAAATCTGCGAAAATTGTTGGTCCGTATATGATTTACTGACCTGTACGTTTCTTCTGGACCTTTCATCCACCTCATCTCTATTCCCGGTGGATAAACGACATGGACATCCACTACAATTACCGTATAACGGACAAATGTCTACTTGAGACAGTCTTCTACGATAGACTCGTGGTAACTGTTCCGTCTTTGGATGGTAGTATGTCATCCAGATATTGACGCTGCACGACCTACGCCAAGTCAACTATAGTTGAATATAATTCTATATAGGAAGCTGTAGGTGACCTGATATTTCATGATTTTAAATGGCCGTGGTGCCATAGCAATTCAGGTTAAATAATGGTTTCGCACAGTCCGGTGAAATCTGCCCCCAAATGCGTTTCTTACTCAGATAGATTCATGGTCAGTTAGTGGTGCACACATCGTCATCATCGTCATCCATTAAGACAACAACAGGGAAGAAAGGTCACCTGAAAAGGAAAGAAGTGGTGAAAGAATGAATGTAAATTGCGCTCATTTGAAGAAAGGAATTAGGGCAGGGCCAAAGTTTTATTTGTAACTTGATGGTATAAAACAATATATTGATTCAGAAAGCGTTAGCACGAAACATTCGCAATCCAACTGTTAACGGTAATTGTCAGCAACTTACTTGGAAATGTTCCACAATGGAAGATATGCAATTCTGTCGATGGGATAAGAAAAAACAAAACGCCCAGCTTGTTTAGAAATCGCAACATAAATTTGGATAAGTTTTATCCGTTTTCCAGATTTGTTAAATAAGTCAAAGTTATTCATTTGCAATCATTGCACTACCTGGGAACAAATGTGAAAACTTGTAGTGTCCCATAAACGGCAGTTGCTTATTTTTTTGAATTTCGGACGAGATTCACCCGTTGGTGTTGTCATTATAGCCGAAACAGGATGCCTCGGGGAGCCTTCAGTGTAACTGGGTGCATATATTCCTCCGCTATTTTGTGATTCATTTTACCTGGCACAAAATTCTCAAAGGGGAAGGTACTGAAATCTAATTTGCCTCTTGTGCAATTATTTGGTAAATATATCCGTGAATGAGCATTCATTATCTCTTCAACATCTTAAGTCTGACGATGTGCCAACGCGAGGTGATGCGACATGTGTTCCGTTGCATTTAACCTCTTTTCAGCTTTATCAAAAACTAACGTGCTAGTGGCAGTTGGTAAGTTTATAAAGTGTTTATATTGCTGCTCTCTGTTAAACAGCTTCCTTATGTTCAAGTTACATCGGCTCCCCATACGTCCAAGTTCATTTTAATTCCTTTATGGTTGGGGAGTTCCAGAACTGGCCAACTATTTAAAACACCCAATAAAAAAGTCTGATGGATCTTAGGAGTTAATGTTTACTGTGTTCCATGACTGTTTTCCTCCGAACCTGCAGGTAATCAGGCCTAAAAATGCGTTCGCAATTGTATCCACATAAGACGTCTATATCAAGATTTGTCTGAAGCTCAGAGTTTGTAAACTAAAACGATTGATAACTTCCTAAAGGTAATTCTACAAAAAGATAAGTGCGCATGATTTGAGGCAAATGGATGAGGTAGCAAATGGTACAATCTAAAAGAATGACTGCGTTGTCGCTTTTGTTTAGTGGGTTGAATATTTTGGCCAAGTGCACCCGGCGACCTTCACTTAAAACTACGTCCATAGGAGGAGAATCAATTCCAAGCCGGTATCCGACACTGTCCTTGTTTTGTCGCGATGGGGTGTGCTGCGTGACAATCTGGGCTTTCCACATCGACTATTGTTCAATTAAAGGCCGGTGCTCTAATGGCTACTGGGGTCAGGCTGTGTGTGAGATGACCACTAAGATTTAAACTTCTAAGCTTCCTCACGATGGCTACAGAACTTAGAATGTTCGTCTGTGAGGTTCGATAGATAATGTCAACCAAGAATATCTAGCAGAATGCGCTCATTTCAAACTACAGTTGATCAGTAGAAGGGATTTCATTGCTGAAACCCATGATTGGCGATATCACATTTGTATACCCAATGGAAACAAGACAAGAGATCAGAGAAGCTGGCTGGACGGTAAAAGGGTGACGTAGATGCAATAATGCAAAACAGTAAAATACTGCGGCTTTAATTCCCGGAGACAAAAATACAATATTGTTAAAACCCATGGTGCAGTAAGAGATACGTTCATTGAGCTACGCAAGCTGCAGATTTATCGAGTGAAGTTGGTTTGTACGCATCAAAATCAGTCGGCCCTAGTTCACACAACTGGGATTGAAAGACGATAACGTTTGATGAATATCTGGTGCAGTGTGTAAGTCTTATTTAAAACGTCCACCGAACGTATTCTATCAATTCTTTTTTTATCTATCAGATATACACATGTTGATGAAAAGCAAACCACAAAACGTTTCGAAGGAGGATGATTTGTGTTATGAATGACTTGTTTAATTGCGTTTTTCGTGTTTGCTCAGACATGCCCAGCAAGGCTTTCCAAATTCTGTATTCATTCTGCCAATAAACTTCTTCCCCCAATTGTGTGTTTGCCCTTAGAGTGTTTTGGCTGCGTGTGTTCTAACGGTCCACTCGTATGCTTCCATTAACCTTACTGTCCCTTTTTCAGACTGCCAATATCCCGCTGTCATCCAGCCGCCACTACGAGTCCTTCTGGAAAATAACCCGGACTGTCTACTGCGCACCCGCTATGTTGTGGAACCGCCGCTTACTAGGTAAACCCTTGGATCTCCTTAAGCGGACCATTCTGCTTAACCAGTCTGCAGATTTGTCCATGCGGGCGTTTTAATTTAACTTAGATTGGTTAATAAGCCCCATTAAGACAATTGTCAAAGTAAATATGCAATGCTCGAAGTAATTTACGGCTACCTCCCACGTCGTTCGCTCTAGTACAAGAGCATTTTATTACTTATGCAATTTTTTTCAGTGGACAGTTCTAAATTTTTCCTCGTAATCATAAACACTTGTATGCTTAAGTGCTTCAACTGATAGCCTTCAAATGGACACAGTTCGGCTGTGGATGGCGATCGCGTTGCTTTGTTTCCAGGATCATGGCTTATGTCTACGCTTTCGGTCTATTGGACTGTGGTAAATCGAGATGTGCGTTTCTTTTCCTAGTGATGCCCCATTAACAGTTTGTTGAGCCTTCTGAATTTGCTATTTGCGGATATACGTATTAGCGTTTGTACTATCTCAACGTATATTGGTACATATGTGTGCAAACACGTCATGATATTGGATTGAACACGGATCTGTGTACCTAAATGCATACTGTTGCCTAAATATATTTGTGTCTATGTTTGTGATAGATCTACTTATGGTTGCATGAGTATCTACATACTGGTATGCCGAAACGCATGTTCTTCATTTCTATCACAATATTTCAGCCATAGCCTTATAATTAAGGTTTCCTATACGGACCTTACTCACAGCTGTGAGCATGCCGGTGTTTTTCTCGTCGGTTCTTAGGCCCCCTGAAGGATAATTTGTTACTATCTGGTTTCCGTTATTTCTCTTTCATGGCAATGCTATGTGCCTGTTGTTTTATAGTCCTCTTTGATATGTATTTTGTATAATTATTTGGAATACTTGTGATTCTCTGGCAACGGTAAGGATGTTAGACGACCCAAAGTAGCCGCATTCTTTATGTGCGGGCAACTGTATTCTGACATGTACCAAAATGGATAATGGGTTATAGGATTTTACCTTCGCATCATCTGTAGGACAGTGCAAGATATGGCCTCAGAGTACATTTAGTTTATACCAAGTGAGATACGTCCCATCTCTATTTCTCTTGTACAAATCACTAACGCTTCTGGTAATCTTCTTACCCACGTTTCAATCTCCATGACTCTGTTCGCACTTCCTGAAGGCATATGGCTTTTACCTCTCCTGCTGTCCCCAAAGTGTTCTATTATAACTAGGAAGATTTTAACCACGATACTAGTGACAGAAGACCCAAATTACAAATTTTGTTATCTGGACTAGCCATATGTTCATGTCAGAAATGTAGTTACTGTGCAAATGGTCTTCCAGCCTAATCCAGTAAAATGGCCCAGGATTTAGTTTGATGATGTTCAACCCATTAGTTACTTCAGAGTTCGAAAAAATTCGAATTATTAACCGTCCTTGAGTGCCAAACACGTTCTTATTTTTGCACAATAATACGAACTGCATGGCCATTAATATATCACGTACTTCTGCTTATCAAATGACAATATGTTTTCTGCGGACTGTAAATGCGACTGCGAACATTTGTCGTATCCTCGAGATTGTACGTGCTTCGCATTGCCGCATTCTCAGTGACGTCATTAAAGAGGGTGTATGCAGCACTTTTACTAATCAGTTCCAGTTCCAGTTCCAGTTAGATTACAGGACTATACGGCGAGATGCCTGATAGTCCAGGTTCTCGCACCGAGAGCTCCTAAGATCTGACGATGCTTCGACAACATGACGGGGGAAAAACCTTTCCGTCTCTTACAAGGGGGGAAACAAATAATGAGATGGTTTCATCCCGACCGGCTCCTCAACCCCACAATTCACACATTGTCCTCTCCAAACACAGCTGGCCATGCATTGTATAGTCTCCGCTTGAATTCACGCACTGACCCTACCTCGACCACTTCCTCCGATAGTTTGTTCCAGTCATTCATTGCTCGTATGGCAAACGATTTATTCCTCAGCCCGATGGTTACGTGCTCTCGCATAATTGTTTTTCGGTCTCTCTTAGTATATCGATCCCTGTTATTTCGAATAGGGCTCCACGGCGACCCCGTATCTTGACCAGACCCTTAATGATCTTGAGAGTCTGTGTTGGGTCACCCCTTTCCCTAACTCTTTCCAGGGAGTACAAGCCCAGCGCTCTCAGCCTCTGTTCATATCCCATGTGCCTCAAATGCCCAAACCACCGTGTAAAAACGCTGAACCCGTTCCAGCATCTGACTATCTCTTACCAAATATAATCTCCATGCCTTTACACAGTATTCCAAGTGCGGCAGGATAAATGTCTTGAAAAGCGGTAGAAGAACGTTAGGCCTCCTAGGTCCTACGGTCCTCTTAAGTTGGCGTGGGGCGCATCATGCGTTCTTGGCTGTCTTCTGACACTGCAGACTAGGTTTGAAGCCCGCACTGACGACTATCCCGAGGTCACTTGCTTGCTGCGTTTGTTCTGTCGCGAACTGATGCCCAAGTAAACCCATGAGGCGAGGGAAGTTTGCTTCTCCTTCCATGATCCGCCGAC